>CABFOW010001711.1:0-107515 GCA_902141385.1 Timema californicum
TACAGTTATGTGTGGAGGAGTATTATACCTCGCGGGCTCATTGAATTAGAAGTTGCTACCTTTCAATCTCGACGGAGTGTACCTTATCTCAGCTTGATCTGTGACAATCCCCCTTAGTTCTTCAAAATTAACGTCGTTCCAGTTGCCAGAGTGTGTGGTATTCCTCGAACTTTGCCCACCATCTTTGTTTTGGTAGGATCACCACCAACGCAAACTCAGTAAGCGTAGTTTTTGGACCAGCAGAGACAAAGGCGCAAATGTAGCTCTCGGACCATATTCCTGAAGCTCATCAGTGAGGTCACCCAAAAAATTCCCCTGTTAGTGGGCTCTATTCACCAGGTCGTTCCGTGAATAGAATGCTATCTGTATCGTGATACAAAAAGTGGTCCCCCAATTTTTCAAGGATGATGTATAAGTGAAACCTAACCATAGCAGTTGTGTAGGTAGCATTCCATCGCCACACTCTTGTTTTGCTTAGGACGCATCGCCTTACGAGTATCATTGTAATTGAGGAACACGACCACATCAATAATGTCAATGACTCTGTCCACAGTGATATTTGGATCTGTTAGGTAATTGTGAACTTCCTGACAGTCGTTGACAACGGCCACATGTGGTAAATCGGGCCTTTGCCCAATCTTTACACATAAGGAATTCAAAAAGAATGTATCCAATGTGTGGAGACCAGGGTTTTTAAATACAGACCCGAAATCAAGTTTTATCCCTTCCATTTCCTTGTAATTTTGATTTTAAACCAACTTGTTCTCTTGTGAGGTGTACTATTCTTGCAACCCGCTGGCTTCTTGTTTAATTTTTACAAAAGTATCAATGTTACCGTGAAACAAGCCGCCAGAATCAGTCTAACGATCGTAGACGGAGACATCGTACTCTCACACTTCATGTAAGGCTTCAACGATATATACTTTCTCAATGGCTTAGCGAATCTCGTCAATCACCCAGACTCCTGTCAGCCAACGATCCTTGTTGTCGTCGTACTGACACTCGTCTTGGTACTTCTCCTCCCCACATTTATGGAATAGGATAAATATGAGTTTGTTATTCATCCGTATAGGTAATACAGACATGAATAAATTTTGCGGAAGTGTCACGATAACTTTGTCCAAGTATTCTACTTGATCTTTAGGTGTACAATATGGTTCCAAGTGAATCTTTGGGTGGCTGACGGGATATTTTTTTGTACTTGTAAACGCACGAATACAACTAACATACGTCCAAGTAGGCTTACTTGATTGTGTCTCCACGTTAATGGTCTGATTTGTAATAAAGCTTAATACATTGTGTGCGTCCGCGAAAGAAAGCGTACCTAGAATTTAGGCGCTTCTTACTGTAAACATTGTACTGGAGCACAAATCGCCCCAAGTCCTTGTCGCTGCATTTCATTACTTTGAATATGCACTCCCACATTTATACGACCATGTAGCCGGCATTTTTAAATTTTTCCCCACAAGCCATGTTCGCTTCATAATGTGTTTCCATGGTCTTGTGTTGTCTGTTTTTAATAGGGTTGGTCCTATCAAGATAACACAAGGGGCAGCCTTTTCAATAACAGCCCCCAAACTGGTAGATGGTTGTGGTACACCCTGCTTTAGCAAGGCCGTCTACAAGTCACCTTAATACAAACGCCTCACGGTCGTTGCCCTTATGAAGTATAGCGATATTACACTGGTGGGACTCCAAGAAAAGTCATTGTACGGTGACGTGAGACTCTTGGTCCACACACCTGTAGCCACCATTAAGGACGATGCCTACTGTATTTTCCTGTAGGTGACTAAGGCGATACACCAACATGGCCACTCCTGATATCGTACATGTCTCTCTTAATGGATTAACTCTTTGGTTGCCACAAGCATGTCTCTAAACTTAAGGCAGTCCTTCCGCAGGATCTCTGCATCTTTTATGCAATACATTTCCATCTCTGTGTTGAAATCAAAATCATAATAATTGTCTTTGATTAGCATGTCATACCACTCCTGAAATTGTTTCCTTTGATTGACCGACATTCAACCAATACCGTAGTCCTCCTTTGGCAGCAAAGGGACCCCAAGTTTTCCTTCTTGTTGAAAAATGGGTGAAATATCCCTTGGCCCAGGTCTCGTTCAGACCAAATCTCTTGAGCATTTTGGAAAGTGACATCGGTAGAAAGTTTAACGAGTCGATAAAGTAAAGGGAGCTGAAACGCATTTACATTATTTTCCCACCGTTCATAATTAGCTCTGAAGTCCATTTTTTCACCTCCAGCATATGTTTGATAAAGAAGTTACCGTCTTAGCTTTTTGAATTATGGGTAGTGAGGATGATGTCCTTGAATGATTTAATTTGCTTTAAAAGCCCGAAAAATTGGGCCATTGTGACATTACCTTTGAATCTTCGTGTCCTATTCTACCCACAATCGGGGCAATGATGGTCAATTAAATTATATATATATGAAGATAGGTCTTGCAACATGTCTGCACGACACAAAGTTTGGGTTCGTACAAGTACATGTTGTCTGCACCCTGAATAAGCGTTTATTTCCTTCATTAAAAATAACAGAATACAAATGTGAACTTGCTCTTTCCAAAGAAGGCTTTGACGGAGTCTGCTTCATATAGCATAAATTACCATAGGAATGATGTGTCTCTCATAATATACTAAATATCTCGTAGCACCTATGTAAATAGTTTACCCTCGCCAAACTGAAAAAGTGCCCACAAACCTCGCAAACCTTTTTGATGTTGCAGATTGACCTGTAACCACTGCAAAAACCTGGACGTTTGTGGATATCGTAACAAGTCTTGTTAACAAACCACCGCCCATAATCTTTACAGGTCACAGATCGATCACCATTGCAGACCACTTTAGCATAGCACTTTTTGCACGCAGACTTTCATTTGTGCTCATCCTTTGTTTTGAATGGCACACGACACTTGCGGCCAAAGTACGATCTTTTAAAAGCTGCTGGCAGGGATGTTATAACTCGAAATGATTTTGCGTATCGTCATTAAATTATATAAATCCATGTACCCCTTAAAGCAATTTTAGGGTGCTCATATAGGACTTGCCTTCCCAGACGTCCCGGAACACAGTGGTTTTATACTCGGAAAGGTATGTTTGAAATTTTTTAAGCTTAGTGAATCCATCGCCTTTCAAAAGAAACACACGGACATCACGGCAATGTTCCTCAACTTTGAGTTTTTGAATATGATTACTCTTTTTTATTTGTTTATGGGTGTTTATGTCCATACATTCCGGTTCGTCTATAAAATCACAAACAGTCTTTGCGACAACCAATGCACGGGCAAGTAAAAGTATGTTATCATTTTGAATCGTAATGATTTCTTAATTTCTTCGGCTGTATGTGGCAGCGGACGAATGTTTGTCACATTAACCTTACCACTCCTCTGAGGCTCATTAAAGTAGTGTAATATTACATACAGTGGGGTGGAGGTGAGTAACGTAGCATTTCTTTGGATGACCTTTTCTACATTATCCAGTAAATCTCTGGCATCAAGTTGGTCTACGTGCCTGAATGAAACATACACGAGTCTTGACGTAGAGTCCACACTGTCTAATAATAGATCTACATGAACTTCGGCGCTTACTCCATGATTTTGGAGATGCCCGAGCAATGCATTGATTTCCTTCTTTAGCCAGCTTTGAGTGTCACAATCGCTCTCCTAGTTGAATGACCAATTCATGGCCCACGTGAAAAAAGCTCTTCAATTGTTTGATTATCTCCTCAATGATACGTAGAATGATGCTTCTTGGCAAACCTTCACCTACCTGATTTACCGGCTCACTGGGGGGTTGGGGGGCAGCCGAGGGTCCAGCCACCTGGAGGGCAGGGACAATGTCCTGACCTCCTGACCTCCTGACCTCAGGTTGCTCCAGCCGTTGGGGTGTGTCCTGGCGTTGAACCAGCGGAAGAAACACCTTACACGCCATCTTCAGGGGCGTAGATACTTTCCCTATCCAGTGAAGACTCGCCGGTGTGGAAGGAATTAGAATTAAGTTATTAACCATTATTCGCAACAATAACAAAATTACCGTCAACATTATAACATTTTATTTTATTATTAGTAGTATTCAAGTTGTAATAGATATATACTTGTCAAAAATTATAGCTCCAAATGCCATAAATTGAAGTAAGACTTATTTTTAAAAAATTAGTAACTTTTATAACTACACAAAAAAGTTAAGTCCTTTATAAGATCTGAGTGTACTACTCAAAAGAATGAGTCTAGTTGTTTTACGTTTAACACAATGGATGCAACATCCCAATTGTCATAGTAATTACCTTTTAGAAAATACAAACGTTTTTGCTGCCAACACTGGCAACATTTTAATATATTATTAGTGATATTTTTTATGTGTTCCATCTTAGGTTGAGTAGTTACTATCCTTATTTGTAGGTCGTGTTTTGATGTAAGAAATTGGTACGAAGACTCTCGTTGAATCTACGCCATGTTTTTACAGCTTCTATCCAGGTGAATACGAGTGCATTTCCTATTAATCTCCTTCCTTATCCTTACTCCCACACGTAGAATTGCTAGTACAGCCTAGTGCCTACAAGACACGCGAAATTTACCAACAAGCGCTTTTAAATGAAACATTTATAAGCCAAAGCTAAAATCTCATATTGAAAACCTCATAGGTTTTCAACATTTTTTGGTTCACGTACCCCCCATGATTACATTTCTCACCCCCAAATTTGTTGGCGAACAACGCAAATTATACGCCTGTATATTAAGGATATATTCACGCACCCCAGGTTGAACACCACTGCTCTAAAGCACATAGCCGGGATTCGTATACCAACCTCAAAGTTGAAATGTGAGTTTTACGCCTTAGACCTTTGTCGTGTCGTACCACGTGTTTGGGTTGTATAAAATAATTATGCTAATGTGAAAGGGCTCAAGAAGTTAGAATTGAATAGAAGTAAACCCACACTTGCGCAGATAGAGAGGGTGGAAAACCATTTATAACAAATCATCCTCAATACACCCAACTGGGATTAAAACCCTGACCTTTTCTTTTTCAGCAGTCAAGTCTATTGCGAAAGTGTTGTTGCCTTGTTTGTTAGAACATCAAAGAGGTCGACCTTGGTGGTCTTGGGGTCAGGTGCTCCCCTCAGGGCCTGATTTTCATGGGCTCAAACCCAGCCAGACACAAAAATATGATTTATAATATTGTATTTAAAAACAAAAACGGTGGTGAGTGAGTTTTTTCCGGACCAAGGAAACTAATATAGATATCGTAGGTGTTAAAAAAATCCCTTCCTCGTGTACTGATCGCCTCTTTGAAAGGTAACCAGTGACACTTATTGAGTTTAGTGAAAATTTATATATATATTCTCCTTATTCAACTTAGCTAAGACTGAAAGAGAGCATAAGTAGATAATTAATCAAAAACAAAAGGAGGTTAAGAGGGTTACACAAAACACGTGGTTTCCCACAGGGATCTCTAAATCATAACCCAGTTACAAAAAGGACTTTAGTATTTATTAAGAGAGAAAAAATTAAAACATTATATAAGGTTAATATAAGACAAAGGAGAACAGATTTGCATTTACTACATTACCGATTTGTTAAAAGGATTTATAAAAGATGTCTCCAGTAGAAGACTAGAGAAACAAAATAATATTAATAAAAACAAAGAAAATAGTCTTCAACCATCATACCTAATCCCCTGTTTGATTACATTTTAAATCGCGTGGTCTATAGAATGCTGATTGATACAAAACCATAACATAAAAAAACCAGGTCTCACGGTTGACCAATTTTGCGTTACATTACAATACAAAAACACTACATAATAATAAAAACCTAAAAGGTCATAATCAGAAAAATAACTACACGGAAACTTTACCTTATACTACTAAAACAAGAAATAAACAAAAAGGAAAAAGACTACATGTTAAATTTGAAACGATTCTTCAAGCAATTTAAAAAAAAGAAGGAAGAAAACAAAATATTATATCTCACGTTAATTGAATCCAAAGAGGGAATGAACGAGTGAACCGCGTAATCTCCCTGAACAGGAAATCGAGATTTTTGGTGAGGCCAATCAGCGACAAGTTCACAAGATAAAAAAGGACCAATAGCATTATAGTTGAAGACTTGATATTTTAAAAATACAAGATGTAAAAAAATATTAAGGTAAAATTACATACATAAAAAAGGTACAAAGAGATTTAATTACTTAGCAAAGATTAAGAGAAAAAATTAAAACATTATATAAGGTTAATATAAGACAAAGGAGAACAGATTTGCATTTACTACATTACCGATTTGTTAAAAGGATTTATAAAAGATGTCTCCAGTAGAAGACTAGAGAAACAAAATAATATTAATAAAAACAAAGAAAATAGTCTTCAACCATCATACCTAATCCCCTGTTTGATTACATTTTAAATCGCGTGGTCTATAGAATGCTGATTGATACAAAACCATAACATAAAAAAACCAGGTCTCACGGTTGACCAATTTTGCGTTACATTACAATACAAAAACACTACATAATAATAAAAACCTAAAAGGTCATAATCAGAAAAATAACTACACGGAAACTTTACCTTATACTACTAAAACAAGAAATAAACAAAAAGGAAAAAGACTACATGTTAAATTTGAAACGATTCTTCAAGCAATTTAAAAAAAAGAAGGAAGAAAACAAAATATTATATCTCACGTTAATTGAATCCAAAGAGGGAATGAACGAGTGAACCGCGTAATCTCCCTGAACAGGAAATCGAGATTTTTGGTGAGGCCAATCAGCGACAAGTTCACAAGATAAAAAAGGACCAATAGCATTATAGTTGAAGACTTGATATTTTAAAAATACAAGATGTAAAAAAATATTAAGGTAAAATTACATACATAAAAAAGGTACAAAGAGATTTAATTACTTAGCAAAGATTGAATTAATCATTTATAAAAGATTATTAAAAACTTTAGTTCCACTAATTCCCATCCAGACCGCCACCTATTCCGGAACTACTCCTTAATTTAAAGTTTGTCCGAAGGACTTCGTTACTCGCCACTATCAGTAGCTTCAAGGTCTATAGAAATTTGGTCAGTTTATAATCAACAGTACACTCACAACAGTTAAGTGCGTAGAAGCGGTGAGCTAATTCTTCATCAAGAAAGACAACAAAAACAATATATAAAAATTGCTTCTTTACAACATTCAATTAAAAAGGAGCGGTGATCCCCATTTTTACAAAGTAAGACAATATAAAGGTAGGTAGACATTGGCTTCCTGACAACATTAACCCACGTAGGAGCGGTGTTTAAATGGTACTTTATTAGTCATCGCATATCACGTGCTCTTATATCTATCATGGCTTTCACTGTAATGGAAGTTATTCTTTATCTGAATTCTATCGCACATATTCATATATCGTTACACTTAAATACTCTTAAACATTAATTTTTCATTAATTTAATATCATTTTTAAACGTGAATTATAATATATTATGATTGTGTGATGTCTTTCTCATTAGGCTCCAGATTATCTTTAGTAGATTTAGATTTTTTTTCCAATTTTCTTCTGCCTTGGCATCCAATGTATATTGTGGATCTCGTATCCTCAATTTTCGTTTCACCCTACTATCGAAAATCTCCGGTAGCATACATTACATAAAAAATCTCGTAAGTTTCGGTTGCATTATATTGTTCCATAGTTCCACATTTTTTGGAATACGCTCCACAAAAATGTATCTCTCTATGAGAACAATAAAATCACAATATTCCCTTCCGGTAATATTTAGTTAACCTTGTGTCTGGTAATAATATTTGTGATTTGTTTTAAGTGTAAATACGCCCTTTTTTTCTCCAAACAAAAATCCATATAGCAGCCATTACTTTTGCCAACTTATTCCTCTTGCGATCTTGACTCGGTGGAGGTTTTTTTAGCCATTTAATATTAAACAAGTCTTTGTAAACGTTAGTGGTGATGGCAAATTTGCCTTAATATTTAGCATTTTACAATAAAATTCGATCCCCTACAATAAATAATTTGTCGTAAAGGATGGACGTTGTATAGAGCGACCAAGTGTATCTACGTTACTAAAACAGCCAAGCGAACCCTTCTACCAAAGAAAAGCAGAAAACATTTTACAGTACCACTATTTAGTCAATGACTCTCCTCTCTCTTACGAATGACATGCTCTCCACTTCCCGTTTCCTATTCCAAGCTGTCAATGGATAGACCGACATAGAGACTATTTGTTGATGCTTTTGGGTGAGTAAGGAGAAGGGATGAGAATGAGAATTTTGAGTATTCCGGTGGAAGGGGGGCAGGGGGGGGGGAAAGGAGCCAGTACACAAAAGTCCTGTAAGAGTTCGCTAAAGGATAGTCAAGGTAAACAGTTATTGCCCGCAAAAGTGTGTTAAGTGAGGTAATGATACAAAGCTGTGGACAGCATGAGTTTCAAAAGTAGGTATTAAAAAAAACCTTCCTCGTAGAGGCAAAAATCAAGTACCTAACGGCTCTGAACTGATTCACCATATGTTTGAAATACATTTAAAAATTTTAAACAGCAAGATCAAAAGAAAATAAATCATTACAAAGAACTATATAAAAATGTAATAATAAATATTAAATATTTTTTAAAGTAATAAGGCGATCAACCGATCATATTGTAATCTTTACAAGATCATCTATATCCAGTCATTATGACAGCTACAAAACATCCACTACTTAAAATTCGCAGTTTTTGAGATGCCTACTAACCTAATTCCTTTAATTAAAACGTCAATTTGATCAAATTAAAATATATTAAAAAATGTAAAAATATATTGAAATCATAACACAGCCAGAATCTGTTATTTGGAGCCAAGAGCTCAATTTCTGTAAAAAAGTTCCTAGACTTCACTTGTGAGTAGATAACTTTAATCCCGGCCGAATGCTTTAAGTATTATTTTCCACAAAGTTATTTTACTACATAGGGCTAACGCAAAACCAATTTTTGTAAATTTCACTTAATTCTGAACCTCACCATATTCAGCCCCTTCAATGGTTCTAAGTATGTAGTATTGTAAATATAAAAGGGATTGTAAAGTCAGTTACACTACTTAATTTGTCTTGAGATGCCAATGTTCAATACTAGAAGAGTGCACCGGGTATTGATTTCTACCATTGGAAGTTTCCATTCTTTTTTCAAACGAATTAAAGTGTATTTCTTTAGTGTTCAACCATTTTTATGCAGTATTAGTAGTTTAGTTTGTGTATTTTTATGGATGGTAAAAAACGCTAAGCAATATATGTGTTTTAAAATCAATAAAAAACTAGTATTTATAATAATCCTTGTACTTGAGCCTATTATTCTAGCGTGTTTTATAAGTGTCATATAATCTTAAAAACAGTAATTGAGAGGGTTGGGGCAAAAACATGATAACCCTCATTTGACGACAAACTATGTTAACAGAGATTTCTGGTTGCATACCACTTGAACTAGAAGTAAATTATACCGTTAGTCAAGACTTTGAAGATAACTAATATCCATGAATATTTTCTTTTTTTATATAGCTAGATTTCAGGATTTTATAAATGTTTAAATAGTGAAAATATCCCATCTAAATCAATAATGGTTATCATGTTTTTGCCCCGACTCCCTTAATTTTCCTCCTCACTTTCTTATATACACACACATTCTTTTAATTTAATGTAATTGGTACACCTTAATTTATCACTAGTTAAATTTGTCATAATATTACGTTCCTTTTCTATTCATTATTTCTTTAGCATTGGTATAAAATTAGTTTATCTTAAATAAACATAAAAACAATCCCATAAATATATAACAAATTTCATTAACTTGAAAAATTGTGAACTGATGAACCTTTGCTACCTACCTACATATTTTCTTTAAAATTCATATTTACTAATTTTGAATTAAATATTTTATAATTATTTTTATTTATTTGTCTAAAAGCTTTGCCTTTTTAAAATTATTACAGTGCATTATAACGATGTATTGTTTGGTGATAATTTCTAAGAAAACTGTGTTTGTCTCTGAGCTAAGGTTCCCTGGTTCGATTCCCAGCATGTCCGAACAATCATTATAATTGTTAAAATGTGGGTTTCCCCTTTCATGGTGATGAACTAATGGTCAAGGGATGGGTGTTGTGCCTGTTCTAGGTTTATTGTATATTACCGCATAATTGTCGCATATTTTTTGTCTAATCTTTGTGGAAAAAAGTGGGGTGCGACCATTGAGCCCACAGAATTGTTGTTAAATACACCCATAATAATAATAATTTTTAAAAATGCTTATCATATTAATGTATCGCGCTAGCAGACAATCACTAGTTTATCTTGTGAGGAAAGCGGGAAGATACGAGTCTTATTATATCATGTGACTAACGCTTGGTAGCTTCGCGTGTCCGCCTACTCGTTTTGCTACAAGCCACGCAACTAGGTTTTCGGAAATATACCTACTGATAACCACATGCGCTGATAATTCTATGCTCACGTTGCGCGAGAAGACAAATGTGCATCAGGGGTCAATAGCTATCATTGATCTTTATAATTTAAGTGGAAGGTCTGTGGCTACGAATTTCGAACCGTCGTCTGCACACCATTTTGTAAGAGAGAAGGAAACTTTCGGCTATATCTTTCTCTCTTACACACATGCAAGGCAATTTGGCATTTTGATACAGTACGCTGATTTGTATGAGTATATCATGAGATATATCAATGCATGTTTAGTTAAAAGGAATAAATGTGTTAATAAAAGGTTTGAAGAGCATAACTAAACTCAACACTTTTGTCCTGTATCTTTAATAAGTCTATGTAGGCTAATATAGTCATTCTTCCTACAAGCCAATAACCTAAATGAACGTTTGAACTTCTACACAAAGTTTGTCATTCCAAAAAAATTAATCAATCGAACTATAATTAACGAACATTAAAATTGTTGGGTGTGAAAAATGTGTTAAGTCACGATAAAATGAGTTTTCACATAAACCAGAAGAAATCGGGGAACATGTGTGTGTAATGCGTTAAGTCGAGAGTCCATATTGTTAGAGTTTATGCATCTGTGAGTAATGCGTTGGTCTATCAAAATCAATTATGTGTCTGTACAAAATGTGCTATGTCAGTTTTTATGTGGCATAACACAGTATGCATACTCATATAATAATATTTGCGATGACTTGACACATTGCACACTATTACTAAGAAAATGAAATAAACAAAACTTACCCAACAAACTTTACATTTTGTAATAATATGACAACACTTACAAAGCAGCCAAGTGGCGGCTTTTTTTTTATTGAATATTGTTTATTGAAATATGATAGCAAAGAACAGGAGACCGCTATTGACCACCACCTGCAGGTAAACAGCTTATCGCCTAATTTTTTTTTATGTCACAGTCGCGGCTTTCGTATTATAGAGTGCTCATATGTCGCATTTTTGAATCTCAATTCCATTAAATGAACCTTGCAATTAAAAAACCCAAAGATAACACATGTGCTACTTGTGACAAGCTTGCTCTTCAAATCAAGACATGGTGTGACACAATTGACTTACAGCCACAGTTATATGAACATCATAAATTGACTGAAATTGCTTATAATGTCAAGAAAAGGGACAAAATGTTGTCAGATTGTGACAAAACAAAAAATACAATAACGTTTGATATGCAGCATTTCCTACCAACACCTTATGTTCAGAGGTGTGTTGCCTTTTATAAAAGACAGCTTGGGACCTACAATCTTACTGTGCATGATTGTGATGATGGACAGCCATATTGCTATTGGTGGCATGAAGGAATAGCTGAGAGAGCGGCTAGCGAAGTTGGTTCATCTTTGTACAGCTTTCTAATCAATGAGCTGAAGCCCGAAATTAAGGATATAACCATGTAATCGGACGCATGTGGTGGACAAAACAAAAAAAAGCCAAATTTCTGTTATATGCATGGTGGCATTACAACATTCTCCAAACTTACAGACCATTGATCACAAATTCTTGCTGTCTGGACACACACACACACATGGAGTGTGATTCAGATCATAGTCTGATTGAGAGGAAAAAGAAAAAGTACAATGGCAACATTGAACATCACCATGACTGGGCGTAGTTGATCCAGAAGACTGGTAAAAATAAGAAGTTAATTGTGAAAGAAATGGTTCGAGAAGACTTTGCTGCTTTATTTAAAGGTCCACTCCAGCTGCGCAAAGTAGATAAAGATGGCAATACTGCAAGTTGGAGACAACTCAAGCTGCTACATTTTGAAAAGAAACAGCCTGCAGGGCTATTATGACCATTTGACGCAAAGTTAGTTACTACTGATAGTTTGCTTCACTTTCAAGGAAAATATAGCGTTTGGGTTATTATGACAATCACAATTTGTATCGTCCGCTAGTTTCAGTTTAGACTTTGCTTCTAGCGTCAATGCACAGAATAACATCAGTTTGCGTCAACAGTTGGCAACACTTTTTCAAAGAATATTACCTTTTAGAAAGTTAGAGGCTAGAAATTAGGTAAATTTATTTCAAGAATGCTGGTATTCATGACTGAACATTATTCAAATGTTTTTATTTTCCCAAACAGCTGATCACAAGTCATATTATCTGTATAAAATATTTAACTTAGTTTAATTTAACGAGGTTCTCGCATCATTTTGTTTGCCTACGGTTGGAAATGAAAAAAATACTAAGCCTGAATTATTCAATACACACAACATATTTTAGTCAAAAAATCATAATGCGAGATATGCATTCAAATAGTAATGTCATACGGGGAAATGAATTAATATGAGAAGTTGGCCAATAAAGAAATATTTTTTTAATATGTATGCTTTACTACCCAATGCTTTATTCTTCATATTATATTTGTGTTGATACTGGAACAAGTGTAATATGTTGTGTGAAGATCTTAGAAAATACAACTAGTTAAACTTATCTAAAGGTGATAAATGCATTCAAGAACTCCCAAAAGTAGTGTTTACACTAAATATTTTCGACAACTTAATGTCAAAATGATGGGAATTTATACGCAGTCGGCCTACTAAGTTAGCAACAAAGTGACGAGAGAGTGGTTTGGATGGTTAAAAATAATAAATTGCATATTTTATTTAAAGGTAATTATTGAGACTTTAGTTAAGTGAATAAGGATATTATATTTCTGAATAATGAGTTGTTTGCAATTTATTTGCTTCAGGATAACTAGGTCTAACTACTAATTATCGGTTTCATATAAATTTAGTAAACCTTTTATGATTAAAAAACCTATTATGCCTAATGCCGGGATCACAATCAACTTAACGTTAATATAAAGTTAACTTAACGTAACTTAACGTAAAGGATCTCCTCGTGTGTTTAAATGGAAGCGATCACGATTCAGTTAATTTAACGTTGACTTGCAGTTAACTTAACGTAAGAGATGTTCTGGGAGATCTTTTACTTAAATTGAACGTTACATGAAGGGTATCACGTGATCTAGCCAGCCAATCATTATGCGAGTGATGTCAACAGATCTATATAGTAATTCATTTGTTGGTTTTAAAACCAAGGTCTACTTAAGGTATATTGATCAGACATTGAAACAAAGTAATAAACTAAAATAGGAACGCTACATTTATATCAAAAAAGTTTGATAATAGATATTTATTATTTCGATTGAAAACCGCAAACATTCACAGATAAACACTTTAAAAATAGTACAAATCCCAGATCATACTCGAGAATGCAGATGTTTGGCTTTGAGTTGTTGCGTTAAGTTGCGTGAATCGTGATCACACATCTGTTTTCATAAGTTAAATTAACTTTAAGTGAACGTTACGTTAAGTTAACGTTAAATTGATCGTGATCCCAACATAAGCCAAACCACACGTAAACATTAAGCTAAGACCTAGTTTGGTTATTTCCAGTCTTGGCTGCATTATTTCATAGGTCTACAACTCACATTAAAGTGGATAGTCACTACTACTGTATGTACGATTAAGTTTAAATAGGATCACATTATTAAAGCTTTATTGAGGAATCTTAAACAGATTAGTCCTACGTCCACGTGTTTTATACTAATAGGATATAGATAATAAAGGTTGTGTTATAGAATAAAGGTATTCGGATTTGTATAGAGGGAGAGTGGGAAAACCTTTAGAAAAATACAACCACTCATCACACCTAGCTATGGTTCAAATCCCAACCTCGCTACCATTGGAAAATTAAATTAAATAGACTAATTTCTTTATCAATTTGCCCCATGAGGTGGGTCAACATACTACTAACACCCCAAATATGTTGAAACCTAACTAACCTCTACTACTGCTATACAACATACAAACAATCAATCTTAATATTGGAATGTCCTAATTATCCGTATGTTGATGGTGAATAATAATGCATTATGATAGTGTTATGTCTCAAAGAAAATATTCTTTTAAAATTCAGTAAAAGCTTATTATCCCCACTCTTGGCATTCATTATGATATATGCCTATTTAAAGATAGATTATGTGAGACACACAAACAAAACATTTTGACATTTTTATATAGGGCTAATGAGATGGCAAATTTAAATAGGGGAACACCTAATAAATTACCAAACCTAGCCAACATAACCTCATAACGCAAATCAAAGGACAAGTAAAATGTCTACGCAACTTAGTGTCATTCTACTAGGAAATATTTGTGCTCGCAAGGATTTTGCTTTCGTAAGTGGTCGGCCATAATATTTGATGCAAGGTCTAGCGTCTCTCTGATAACGGTCGCAAATTTGTTTTGTGTCGTGGTCATAATAGCCCTCCGGACTACTTTATCACAAGACAGCATTAGATGAAAGTGGATTCAAAACAGCGAGTTTTAGGAGAAGAGGAAGAATATATATTTGTTTCTCCTGTATTCCACCAGATATACAGGGATCTTGGGACATCAAAATAAACCAGAAAGGTTCATCCAGAGACAATGGCAGAAGGAAGAAGACAATGGCAGAAGGAAGAGAGGATGGTGACGATTCTTTTTGTGTTGAGCAGTGCTGACTTTCTATAGTAAAAGTTAATCATGGTCGAAACATCTTGGGGAAGATTCCTGTTGTGTATAACATTAAAATGTTAATTTTCAAATTTTAACTCTGTATAAACATTATGAAGACGTCAACAATAATTATGCTATATTTTATTACAAATTACATTACAGAAGCCTATATTACGAAGTGACAATTATGATTGTATAATACCATATTTTATTCAGAACTGTATATTCATGTATATCACCACTTGAAATCTTTATTTTTCAATCCATAGAATTTGCATTTTTTCCAGAAGTTTAAGATAATATTTTTCTCCAGAATATGATTTTGAGACTTATAACATTTCCACACCCAACACAGATTAATATAATATGATTTCTGAAATCAAAATACAAGCTGAGAGCCAACTTTAAATATATTGTAATAGTAATACTTCCTACAAGCCTATAACCTAAACAATAGTTTGAATGTAAAACTACTATACTAAGTTTGTCATTCAAACGAATATAATTTAAGCTACATTTTTCATTGTAGCTATCGAACTTTCAATATAATTTTGTTTCTGAAGCCAACATACTTATTATAAGCTAATAGCCAACTTTAAATATATTGTAGTCTTAGCAAAATGTACCAGTAAACAACATAAGCGATAACTACATATTTTAATTTATTTTAAATTTTTTATTTATATTTGTATGCTATTACCTTTAAAACTGAATGGTATATCCTTTAATGTAAGTGTGTCTTCGGCTACGTGGGGTACAATATTTCACTATTTTCAATAATAATGATTTTATTCAGCAAACACAGTGTTTTGCATGAGAACATTGAAATAAACCGTTTAATATGTCCCCTCACAACCAAACATACGACAAACTTTAGCGTCACGATTTGGTATGTTGTAAGGGGTGTTTTTATGTCCATCCAGTATTGTATAGCGATCACTGATAGTTAAAGATCTTAAGTGAGTTGTGCGTGGAAATGAGGAGGTAACTTACCTCTTCTTGCCTTTTAAATTGACGTAACGAACAGGGCTATACCACGCGACAATTTATGCAATGAAATTTTACAAACTATTTTTTTTTTGACTGAATAAATAGGATGCGACGTTTATGTGGTGGAATACGGTAAGTTAGTTTATAAGTCGTGTACCTACTCATATAAAATATTCAGTTCAGAAAGTGAATGTTAAATATCTCAAATAAAAAAAAAAAAGTTTAAGAAAACTATCAGACATAATACTTC
This sequence comes from Timema californicum, assembly GCA_902141385.1. Classification (NCBI taxonomy): domain Eukaryota; kingdom Metazoa; phylum Arthropoda; class Insecta; order Phasmatodea; family Timematidae; genus Timema; species Timema californicum. The sequence continues at coordinate 16,225 of CABFOW010001711.1, forward strand.
TTCAACAACTAGCGGTGCTACTATGTTTGCCAATATCACAAACAAATTCATGAGAAAATACTTAAAAACTTGTTCTAATAATTATTTTCCATTTCATCTCATTATCCGTTCTATATGTACCGTAAGCAAAATATTCACAAAGCTATAAATAATAATACGAATTTTTACTTAAACAAACTTACGTCAACAATTAAGAAATCTTTAAAGAGAAAAAAAATATAAGTGGGCGACGCTATATAATTCATGTTATAAAACTGTTTGATTAAAAAAAGACTGGATTCATTAGGGGTATAGCCTTGTCCACAGAACTTTTCTAAATTTTATTGCTAGCATTGGTCATGATTTTGAATACATTGAATTGAATTATACAGTATGTTCAAAAGGTTAAAAAATTAGTCAAGTTTCAGCCTTTATTTCAAAATATTATGAAAATAACTAAACAATCTAAATATATATATATATTTTTGCAATTTTCATTTTTATCTCCTAACACTTGAAGAAGAGAGAAGATGAAACATAAACAAACACCATTATAAAGTAAGACAATTTATTATTAAGTTTCCCTTTCGTCAATACATTTAAAACGCTGGTGGTATATATATTTAAATAGCTTTTAAAGTTATAAAATATTATAGTAAACTTAAACCATTATTAGTACTTGTACTGCTATCTACATTTTTTTGCGACTAGAAATAGCATTGTGTCGCATGCAAGGAGGGCCTTGTATAATCTTCACGTTGGAATCGAGTAATGATGGGAAACGTCATATCCCGATTTTGATAGTAACGTGGTTATATCTTAATCTGTGAAAATAGATTTTGACAAGTAGTTGGACCTTAATGCATACTGTGATATTTATTTATTAGATGTTGTAAAGTTAGGTTTCCTCAAAGGAATAACTATGTCATCATCAGGAGATTTCGGAAATCCCCTGAGAAAATTCAAATTGGTTTTCTTGGGCGAACAAAGTGGTGAGCTCACTGAGTAGATTACATATATGTCATTTTAATAGCGGATAAAATGTTTGGTCACCTTTTCGAAGATATAGCTGACTATTTTGACGTATCTGAACAGTTTCTAAAATAATTTCAAGAAGTTTCTTAAAATGTAAAAAAAATAATGCCGTTTGTGTGCTGGCCTTATTGTAAAATTTAAATTAAATGTCCATTCCTTTTTCATTTTGTCATGTTTTGGCTGACACTTATTTTAAAAAGCTCTATAACTTTAAACTAGCAAAGACTTATATATTCTCAATTTATAAACTTCGTTTGTTACTGATAAAACGTTTAAAGGGGCTTGGTAAAAAAAAAGTTCAAATTTTATTATTATTACTAGCACCGCGCCTTACTACCCGTTCGTGTTATATGCACTTACGCTAATGTGTAATGGTAGGGTGATTGTGAGATGAAATGGAGGACCTAGAGTTTAACGTGGAATCCAAACCACGGTGGAGGCCTGGCATTTGGTAATCAGATAAATCTTTGCCGGGACCGAGGATTGAACCCCGGCCGCCAGCATAGAAGTCTGACACCTTACCCTTAGACCGCCAGGTCACCTGTTCCACTTTTGCTAGGGCCTTTTATAAAATACAAAAATATATTTTATTAGACAAAATTGATTTAAATACTACCATTAAAATATTGTTATATAATGGTATTGATACATCTTTTAAAAATGATAGCTGCAAGCCACACAACATAATTACCTACATGAAGTAGACCCTAGAAACTTTACTTAAGGACTTTCCTAGTAGGCTAGTTCCTATGAAAATTTGGTTGTATTAACCGGCTTTTCAAATATAAATTCACCACTGAACTAGGCTATGTTTAATAGGCCTACTATATTTTGTGGTAAAAAGCCAACTGTTACAAGTTTTCTTTCAAATACCGCCAGGATCAACTGAATGTTCAACCATTGTAAGGATGAAATGTCATAATTATATGTTATTGTGTTTTTAAATGGAAGTCAATAAAAAAGTTGCAAGGACCATGATCAACTTAATGTTGACTAAATGTTACAGGTCTACGCATTAAATTCACATTGTACCTACAATAACTAACTTCACTTAATGTTAATTAGATAGGCTTATTCACTTTTCATACACATTGTCCATGAGCTAATTTTCTGGAATATTAGCCATCAAATAGATTGATAAGATTTTTTATTTACAAAATATCAACATTTTATGATTAAACCCTACCTTAACAAGTATTTCATTTTGCTTGGTTTTATATAGTTTGACAAAAAAAAACAACTGGATGTTACTTGGTCTTATTGCTTTAAAATAGCGCAAATCTGAGTTTGAGAACACTTACCACACCTAAAACTATATCCCAAAGAATTATTCTTCAACAACCTAATTTCATATTTTTCCTTAGAATACCAATCTTTTTGCAAATCAGACACATTTAACTTATTATATTGTATGAAGAAATCTTAAACATCTAGGCTACTAATAAAATTACATAACTTATGATATAAACTCATCCATTCAAACTAAACATGTTTAACTGACTCACCTATTAAATATCACACCTATAAAAGCCTAAATTAATGTTTAAAATAATCATTTCGATACAAACTTGTATTTAAACCTTTCATAATTTATGGCCAATATCTAACTACTGGAATGCTTCATACCCAACCGAACTTATCCTGACCTTGTGATGTGTTAATCAATTAAAATTTGGACTAATACAGGTCAATTAAATGATTTAATATTTATAGCAAAAGATGACAACATACAATGCAAAGCTCATGGGCCAATACACAATTTTCTCAATATCCATGTTTCTATTGTGATTACAGTGTTTTTTTATTTTAATTGCAGGCCTATCACTTACTGGCATTGGAAACTTGAAAGTTCATTAGGCCTACCACACTTACAAAAGTACGACACCCATCCTTATCTTGATCTAGTTCTATCCAGTCCACCTCATCACACCCTATCCCTATATTGATCTAGTTCTGTCCATTCCACCTCATCACACCCTATCCCTATATTGATCTAGTTCTATCCAGTCCACCCTCATTACACCCTATCCCTATATTGATCTAGTTCTATCCAGTCCACTTCATTACACCCTATCCCTATATTGATCTAGTTCTATCCAGTCCACTTCATTACATCCTATACCTATTTTGAGTTAGTTCTATCCATTCCACCTCATTACACCCTATCCCTATCTTGAACTAGTTCTATCCAGTCCACCACATTACACCCTATAGCTATCTTGAGCCAGTTCTATCCAGTCCACCTCATTACACCCTATATCTATTTTGAGTTAGTTCTATTCAGTCCACCTCATTACACTCTCTCTCTTTCTTGAGCTAGTTCTATCCAGTCCACTTCATTACATCCTATACCTATCTTGAGCTAGTTCTATCCAGTCCACCACATTACACCCTATAGCTATCTTGAGCTAGTTCTATCCATTCCACCTCATTACACCCTATCTCTCTAAGGTTCATTCTAATTTTTCCAACAATCTGTGTCTAGGCCTTCCCAATGGTCTCTTCCCATTAGGTTTGCCAGTCAATACCCTGAACAAGGTCTAGTTTCATCCATTTGCACTACATGTCCTGCCCACCATAATCAGAGAGATTTGATTAACCTAACAATGTCTTGTGATGAGTACAGGGTATGTAACTCATTAAGTAACCTCCTCCACTATCCATTCTTCTTCACTTTTCTGGACCAAATATCTGCCTAAGCACTTTGTTTTCGAACAAATTATATATGGTAGACCTTTAGTTATTCAAAGTGATCAAACTTTATAATTATGGTTATTATTCAATTTACTTTGCTAGGTGTGTAGCCTAAGCTTAATAAGATAGACATATATTTTAACAAAACAAAGACAATTTTCATATGCTCTATAACTAGACCAGGGCGCAAAATCTTTGGTCACCAGGTCACCATTGGCGGACAAACGTTTGAATCTGGCAAACAATATTTGGTTGTTTTAAATTTGTTTCAAACATACCCAAAATATATAGGCTCAGATTCTCTTGTTTCAAACCAGCATGTGTAAGTGCCTTGCAAAGTGCATACTTTCAAACTTTCGTTTCCTGGTGACAGCATTTCCCCGCCACTGGAAGAAAAAACGATTGAGTCACACCTACCTCCCCCCTTCACTCCTCGGACATCTTGGATTGGCCTCCCAAAGGAAAAAATCTTCAATTTGCGATAGAAGAAGTAAAGAAGCTCTTCATATCTTCATACCCAAGCTTCTTTAATAAGAAAGTGGATCTTCTGTTAGCAGAGTGGACAGTGTACAAACTTTTGTTTCCTTCACTGACTTGGAATCAGATGCTGGAGAAGATTCATAGTGAAAAGTGTTCATCAAGATTCCCCAATTTGCTCCAGATTCTAACATTTTTGCTGTTACGAGGGCAGTTCGGAAAGTAACCTCCGTTTGGCTGTAAATAAAAAACTTGCATAGAAAAAATATTTTATTATATATATATCTTAAAACTACAGCTTTTTAAATTTTTTCAACATAGTCGCCATTTAAATTTAAGCATTTGTCATAGCCTTTCACTAATTTACAAATTCCTTCTTCATAAAATTCAGCCACCAGGGCACGTAGCCAATCTTCCACAGCATTTTGAAGTTCGTCGTCATCGAAGTGCTGCGACACAAGCCACTTCTTCATGTGAGTGAAGAGATGACAATCACTCGGCGCCAAGTCGGGGCTGTAAGGGGGGGGATGATCAAAAAGTCCCATTTTTAACTGCTTTAAAAGCTCTTGAGTTTTTTGAGCACTGTGAGGACGAGCGTTGTCATGCAAAAACACAACACCGAGTGTCAGCATACCGCGAAGGTTGTTTTGAATGGCTCGCTTAAGTTTCTTCAAAGTTTTACAGTAGACATCTGAAGGGATCGTCGTATCCCCGTTCCAACTCCCTCGGCATCCCAAAAAACCATAACCTTCCTTGATGACAAAGTTTGGCGGGCTTTCTTCGGCTTGCATGGAGAATTGGTATGGCTCCAAGCCATCGACTGTGGTTTCGTTTCGGCGTTTACGTACGCCACCCAAGTTTTGTCACCAGTCACAATTCTCTTCAAACAACCTTCTCTTTCCATGCCGAAGCATGAAAGGAAGTCTAAGGCAGAGCCCATTCGTTTGGTTTTGTGGACCTCTGTAAGCAATTTTGGTAACCACCGAGCACAGAACTTTCGGTAACCTAATTTATCGGTGACAACCTCGTACAAAACTGTACAAGAAATTTGCGGGAATTGTTGAGAAAGTTCAGAGATGGTGAATCTTCAATTTTCATGAACTTTTTCGTCAATTTTCTTGACAAGATCATTACTCGCAATAGAAGGCCTACCACTCCTCTCTTCATCATGAATGTTTGTTCTACCACTTTTAAAAAATCGGACCCATTGCCGTACAACACCTTCACTCATGTTTGGACCATATACAGTACATAATTGACGATGAATGTCTGCTGCTGAAACTTTTGTGCCAAAAGAAATCTTATTACAGCATGCACTTAGCATTTTGCGGGATTTCTTATTGCAGCGCTCATGTTTTGAGGTTATACCAAGCGAATGCGCAAAAGAACAAGGTTTATACTGTCACAGATGGACGCTTACTGAATCAGAGAACATGCATATGTGACAATGATAGCGATCCGTGCACAAATACTAGCGCTCTGCTAGAACGGCAGTTACTTTCTGAACTGCCCTCATATACCAGTGAGCACAGCTTCGTGTGAGAGGGGTTTCAGCTGTCACAACAGAATCAGAATGACTTACAGGAACTCTCTCAAGACTGAGACACTGGATGATTTGCTCATAATTTCTGTAAATGGAGCATCCCTGTCAGAGTTTGATCCAACAGCTGGGATTGACAAGTGGTACTTGAGTGCAGAAAGGAAGCATTAAACAAAAGTGTAAAGTGAATCAAATAGCCAATATATAAATGTACATCAACATGTATTTTCCAATACCATAGATAAGACCTGCCATACATTCATCCAGCAAAAGTACAAACCAAATTCTTTTAAGCACATTCTAGAATGCTGGACACACAAAGGAAGACTCAGTTTGATCAACTATAGTACCATTGTGCTTGTCAAACCATGCAGCGCTGTCAGGTTGTCTCTTGTTACAGTCTCGTTGGTTTAAGCTTGTGCAGGAGAGAGTTGCAGGAACAAATCACTTTTTTTCAGTGGAGATTTATTATTAGACTTAAAATAATAGTAAAAAAAATATTTAAGGGTCTAACATTAACACCCTTAAAAAAATGTGATATTATGTTTAAAGGTTATTAATTTAATTACTCTTTGAAAATAACCATGACTTTTTTTCTACCCACCTCAAATCTTTGAGAAGAAAAACTAAGGAATTAAAAAAAAAAGAAATCTAAGAAATTTATTAAAAAGAAAATCCAAGGGATTTATAAATAAGAAAATCTAAGACCTTTTAATAAAAGAGAAAACATAAGTATCTTTTATCTAATTTATATAAAAGGTTAAAAAATTCCACTAAAATACTAATACAACTATATATATGGAAAATACAGTCTTATACATTTTTTTATCAAAGACACCTTCATTGGCTGCGTGGTCAGATGCGTCACTCTCACAATAAATTGGATTGATGGTGACAGGGAGAGTAGGGTTTGAATCCCGGTCAGGTGTACTGAGGCTTTTTCCCCCCCAATGGGTTTTCCACCACAAATGCTGGTACACTTCCTCTTAATTCAATCCTCCTCATCCATAATTCATTAGTGTAATTATTACACATGCAATATAACCTAGACGTGGTGCTAAAAAATATTCTACACGTCCAGTTCACTAGCGGTTTTTTTCTCTCTTCTAGGTTTAACAGAGTATCTAAATAATTTGTTACCCACCTCGGTGGCGTAGTTGGATAACACGCTTGTCGTGTTGAGCTCGACTGCTGAGGACGGGGAGGTCGAGGTTCGAATCTTGGTCGGGTGAACTGGGGTGGTTTTTCCTAAATGGTTTTCCACTCTCCCTCCACGCACACGCACACTTCCTCTAATTCAAACTTCTCAATTCCTAATCCATTAGAGTAATTAGTACTTAAAGCGTATAACCTGAACGGATAGTAAGACGCGGTGTTAAATATTATTATTATTATTAAATAATTTGTTGTTTAGTTAATTGTTACTTTAGTTTTCACTGAACTTACTATAAGTTTATTATTTTTCTTTGTTTCAGTCGGTAAAACTTCTCTTATCACAAGGTTTATGTACGACAGTTTTGATAACACATACCAGGTAAGTTATAGACAAACTGCTATTATTAATTTTCACATCAAATTATGGTAGCATATCTCTAATGGAAAAGTATATGCTATAAGGTTTTTTTTGGGGCTGAGCCGATGCCAATGGCTGACCGATATATCGGCCAATATTGGCCCAATTGGCCAAGAATAATCGGTTTTTATCATGCAGATACTTTAAGCTAATAATTCATAATCTTAGATATACTTTAAATTCTCAAGTAACAAAAATATAATTCATAATTCAAACAAAAGTATTTAAATACAGTCTCTTTAATTTAAACACAAATGCTTTAATTCTGTTTTAGATATCTTATTTTATAATAAACAACAAAACCAACATTTTAAACAAAATAAACCATTCAATTTTATCTACCTTAAGGATTATTTCAAGTATTTAAATACTTGATAAATATATTAGAGATAAAGATTTTCTCAAATAACCAAGTTATACACTCAAAAACAATATTAGGTGGGCCAGTATGATTTTATTTGTTGTGTATTTATACAAAATTAAAAATACATCATATTATGGTGTGCGACGTTGGCTGCATGCCGATTACCGAGTGCTCCAAGATCCGCTCGGTCGATCACTAACTGGGCTCTCCCCGGGATCAATTCTTAGAGCGTGTTTAAGCGTAATGCCGAAGTACCAATTTACCACTGTTGTAAATAGTTTTCTTAGTTATTTTGTCATTTAATTTAGAGTTAATATATAGATCATTTAAAAAACAAATGCATCGGTTAATGTCAATATCAGCAACAAAATATTGGCATCAACATTATCTGTAAAAGGGCTTATCGGCCCAGCCCTAGTTTTCTTTTTTAAGTAAGGTCTTCACAAAAGTCATTCATAAGTAAACTACACTTGGTTTTAGACCTATAATAAAAATGACGATTTCACCTCTTATCTGTAACATGTATATATCAAGTTTGAATGAAAATCATCTAACCCTTTCAGCTGCAGACACAGGCGCTACCTGGCAATGGATATAAAGTGATTGGGCCTAAAGTGGAGACTAGATGAATTTATACTAACTTTTGTCAAAATTCTTAAGAATCCCATTTTTTCCTGAAGTTTTATGTTTTAGTATGAGGTTAAATATAAGTTAAATATAAGGGGGAGACATATAAAGAGTACACACATTAGCGTTGAGGGGAAATGTTCTTATTACAACTCTTCGATGTGGGTTTACTTCCTCTATACCATCCCCTTAATTCTTTCCCTTAAGAATAAGCCTTTAATATCCACGGCCATAACCATATCTAGGAGGGAATCAAAACTTTATAAAAATTTAAATGTCGTTTGTGAGTAGGAGTGAAATTATATTAAAATAAAATGGTTTTCAATATGTTTACATATTTATTAAAAAAAATTAACAAAACCCAAAGACATGATGGCTTATTATATTTCTTAAACTTCATTTAAACTCTGCATATTATCTACCATTATTTAGGTACTATTTAATTTGTGGAGGGTGGGTTTTGAACCCCACTTCCTTGGATTTAGTTTAAAACATATTAAGGTTATATGTTTTAAAAAATCACTCCATACAATAAATAATTTTACAACCATCTAATAATTACATCCCACTTGCTAAAGTGTCAAACAAAATCAGGTAGTTGTGAAAAGCTAAATTAAACTTGGTTTTATTTTGTTGCTCATGTTTGAAAGGACTGAGTGACTGAAAAAATACATGTCAAAATGTATGTAATAGAGAGAAGGTAATAGCTACAAAGACACACCTTTGAAATATTCAATTGACTGTTTGTAAAGAGCAGGTACCCAATTCCAGTCTTGTCTTGACATCAAGAACTACTCCAACAAACAATGTTATTTGTCTGCTGGACAACTTAGGACCACTATAACTACAGCTTATATTTAAGTCTCAAGACGGGTTGGGGGGATATCAGAGGGGTTCACTTTATCTTAATAAATTTAAATCAATGAGTTATTAAATGCACTATTTCCCTTCAGGGAGTGCATTTATGTTTTATTTATTTATAAAAATTAGATGATTTTTACTAATTATATTTTTACAAATTATATTTTTACAATTTAAATGAAACAGCAAAGTATATTTAAAATAAATTTTTTCACACCTACTAATGAAAGGTCACCAACATAACTAGACATTTATTTATCTTCAAAGATTTCTTCATAATTGGAATTATAAATCAAAAGCTTTAATTTTGGAACTTTAGAGCCATGCGAATTTTGGCGATATGATCCTACTATTATAGACATGAGGGACAGAGTACCCCTATATATGCCTAATGTTTACCAACAATACATATTTGGTCTATTTTTTGAAAGTACTGGGACCTAAGTTTTTGGAGAAACTATGGCAGTTAAAAAAAGTATTATAAGACTAAGCAAAGGTTAGATGAAACTATTCATAGCCATTTACAAGTGAACAGTAGTGTAACTCAGCATCGTAGCCATGAAAAAATACACACCCTTGATAATGGCTTTGGTACACTGCACTGTTCATTGCGTCAATTTTGTTGACTTCCGGCAAAAATTCCAAGTGCTTAATTATGCTAGATTGTGGTTTAATTCCCTGTTTCCCCCTTTTTACTCCCAGAAGTACTTATATCATTTAATACATGTTCATTTCCTAACAATGATCACTTAACTTATTACATTTAAACTCTGTTTGAAATCAAACTAATCAATTATAGTTAGATTAAATCAAATTAATAGATAATAACATACATAATAGTTAATTTTATGAAAAATGAGATTCAATTTCTTTACACTAGTCAACTAAAGAGTCTGAGAAAATGGGAATTCCTTTTGAAAAACCTGGGGGGGAAAATGGGCAAATTTATATATGAAAAAGTGGCAACACTGGGTAAACTTTGATACAAGTGCTATGATTTTATAGTCTGCCTACATTCATTAAAGCATCTTGGAATGGAAAATTCCTCTTTAAAAAATAAAAAACTAATTGAAAGAATGTTCTTTTTTATTCCCTTACATTAATCTTGAAAGGTGACAATGTGCTGAACCAACTGTAAGTTAGCACACAACTTAAAAACCAAATAATCTTTAAAACATCACAACAACCAAACACCTACTGCATTGTGGCTGGTACATTTAACTGGATCGTTTGGAAATACTTTATGCATTATTAAGACCATGATGCTGTTACAGCACTGATATGGACTGGGTATTGCACAGTTATGATCTGAATTAATCTTAACTAACCTTAACCACTCTTTTGACAATGGTGAATGATATTGTGTGAATTATTCCAAAATCAATATTCTTGTTACCTCATGCTTTTATAATTATCAATACTATTTCCACTGTGAATTTAATTTAAATCATTTGAACTTATTCTTACTAGGATTTAGGTGATTTACTAATCTAATACTGTGCAATATGTTGTATTCTATTGTGTTTAACATTATATAAAAATAATGTAAATATTTTGTTTATTTTAATTGCAGGCTACCATAGGAATTGATTTTCTTTCCAAAACAATGTATCTTGAAGACAGAACGGTAAGGTTATTTCTTTTAATATTGCCAATTAATTGCAAAGGTTTGTTTTAGTAGTTTAACTCATTTTACTGCCCCCATAAATCAAAAAACTTCTTTGAACAGAACATGATACTAAGTTTTAAAAAAAATGTTGCCATTTAAGAAATAGTACTTATATTTAAAATAAGTCTTACACAGATCATGTAAAAACTAGCCAAAAAATGTTTAATTTGGGTTTCATTTATGAAAAGCAAATATTATTATTATTATTAGCACCACGTCTCACTACCCGTTCGGGTTATACGCACTTACACTAATGTGTAATGGTAGGGTGATTGTGAGATGAAATGGAGGACCTACAAGTTTAACGTGGAATCCGAACCACGGTGGAGGCCTGGCACTCTCCACATTCACAAGATGGAAAAGCAAATAAAAATGATAGTTTTATTACAATATATGTTATATACTATATGCATTTTCTTCTTATTTTTATTATTATTCACAAACTTAAGATGACAATGAATCGAATAATAAAAATAGTCAGAAAGTTTTATAATTTTGAATTAAATTATACAATTTAAACAAAACTCAATAAAACCACAAATAAAATTAATTATTGACTAACAAGGTGTATATTGAATCACGGAAAAGTCACAATTGCAAAAATGTTCCCTAAAGTCATGAATAAGTCACTAATTGTAACAAAGTTCACGAAAGTCCCCAAGAAGTCATGAATTTTCAATATTTTGGTCATAAAGACACAAAAATATGTTTGTTTGAATTTCCCGTGCATTGAAACAACGCGAGCGCATCAAATGTCACACTACCCACCACCTATGATGCTAGGCATTAGCTGCAAGCTGCCTGATGGTATTTACCTTGATACCCAAGATAAGGTTAACGCTCGCCATCTGGTTAAAGTTAAATGTTGCACGTGAGTGTACTATGCCTATATATGCATTATATAATGTTCAATCGTTTACCGGAGGAATTTTATGATCAAAAAAAGGTTACCAAAAAGTCACTAATTTTTTTTTCTCCAACTCACTCTGCGTATAACCCGAACGGATAGTAAGACACGGTGCTAATAATAATAATCCAACTCAATAGAAAACCTGACCAACTTGTGTGTTGACCAATAATCCTTTGCGTTATGTTCATCCATGATCCCTTGTGTTATAATGTTGACCCATGATCCTTTGAATTGTATGAAGCCATCTTTTCCTAAAAATATTAACTTGTCTATTTTATCAATATTATTTGAAATTTTAATTTAGTTTATCAATTATAGTTAAAATTTAAATAATTTATGCATGGAAGGTTAGGCTAAGTTATCTGGGTAATAACTGTTATAATAAGCATTAATTAGTTTCTCTAAAATTATTTATTTCCAGCCAAAATATCGACTAAGCTATATTAATATATTTCTTTGTGAGGCGCCCAGATCTGATCTAGTTATGTGATAGTTTTCTTGGTATTATTTCTTTCGAAGATTTCCAAGATTTTTTAAACACGATAAAAGAACAATAGTTATTAATATGGAGGCATTGTGTTTGCTACAAAAAATGTATGTTACTGTTGTAGACTTTTTTTTGTCTTTATAAAAACAATTTAATTTGGGATACAATATGACCGATGGATATCTTGTTTCTTGGGTGAGTTATTAGTTTGAGATGACTGAATTGTATTACTTCTTACTGGTATCCATTTAGACATTTCTTAAACAAGCACCACAAATAAAAAATTTGATTTGTATCCATTCTCACAAAATCCTGAATTGTATCCATTCTGAATGGTCTCCATTCTGAATGGTCTCCATTCAGATATTTTATTAAACAAGCACCACAAATAAAAAGTCTGATTTGTATCCATTCTCATAATATCCACAAAATCCTGAATTGTATCCATTCTGATTTATATACATTTAATTGTGGTGCCACTTGTATAATAGATGGCAGCAGCAGAGACTTTTCTTAACTCATTCCATGCCTACTAGAGAGCAGCACTACCTCTATTTTAATATAATTTTTTTTACTTATTACTTTAAAATCTAAACATGGCTTTTGAATTATTAGACTTATTTTTATAAACATTACATACTATACCTGTGTATAAGGTAATGGTTTTATACACAATGAGATATATATTTCTTATATATATTATAAATAAATAGCCCCAGTATCATCTTGTTGGCAACCCTGTATTTAAATCCTATATTATGAATTTATGACAAATTGACAGCTTTAGCTACTTTAGAAATGCCATTTTACTAAACTTTTGAACAAGAAAAACTATCATACTCTTTAAGCAAAGATTAAAGTAAGTTATATCTCACACAGGGCAAGACAATAAGAAAACAATGTTTTTTGTAATTGTATGCTTTTAATCTTCATAGATTTGTGTTGTCATATCCTATTATCTACAGATAATTTCATTAGTTTATAATGTAGGGCTACATGGGTTGAAAATAGATGAAGAAATCTTATTTATAGGCTATCATACTCACTTGATCACAGGCCTGCGTTTTATGTACTAGTTTTGTTAAGTTTGATTGAAATTCCCCCCAAAAAGTGTATATATTTACCACTCTCCACAACATCTATATGTCTAGACCTACGACCTACATTAATGGGGATAGTAATTAGTAATTACTACTGTATGTATGATTCATTTTAAATAGGCTTACATTGTTAAAGTTTTGTTTAGACATCTTAAACAGATTTGGCCTACCTTTTTATTATCTTGTCAACTGGTCTGTCAATGTGTTTTACCCGAATAAGGTATACTTGAATGATAAAGGTTGAGTTATAGAATTCGGATTTGTTAATATGGGGATGCCCACCTCTGCTGAGTTCTTGGCGGACTTGGGAGTGAAATCCCGGGCGTTGTGAAGGGCCCAGCGGGGGAGGGTACCGGGGGCGTAATATACCCGGGGTGTACCAAATTGAGCTAGGGGTAGTTGAATTTCATTTAAGTTAAGAGCCAAAATATGTGTTGAAATTTTAAAAAAGAAGATTCATATTGTAATTGTGTAAATAAAGTGAAAGTTATGTGAAAAAACGGCCCGGATTTAAAGATTGTAAGATACCGGGCCAGCAAACACTGAATAAATAAATAAAAATAAAAATTCGGATTTGTGTAAAGGGAGAGGGGAAAACCTTTAGAAGAAAAAAAACCCCATCACACCCAGATAGAATTCAAATCCCAACCTCCCCACCATTGGAAAATTAAGCCAAATAGACTAGCGTCTTGGTCAACGTTGCCCAATGAGGTGGGTCAACAAACTACTAACATCCCAAATATGTTGAAGCCTAACTAACCTACACCTACTATAAAACCTACAAACAATTAATCTCAATATTGGAATGTCCCAATTATCAGTGTGTTGATGGTGAATAATAATGCATTTTGATCCAGGATGTCATGTTATAACAAAACACAGGTTGGGCTACTTTTGTTACGAGCCATTCGCTGTCCTCGTTTCTTATTTACGTAAGGGTGTCCTCTGGAAGCTCTCGTCGGTCGTCTTTTAGCTATATTATACTGAACTGCATTGATAGTATTTTTGTTACACCATTTAACACTCCAATATACTGATAATATACATTTTATAATGATAGTTCAAAATACGTCTGCTCCACATGACGATACAGTGGGGAAGATCAGTACAAATCTATGCCGCCTTTCAAGGCTTGGGTCTGTATTCTTCGTAGTTTTGTACTCTCAAACTTAAGCTACTATTTGATTTCTCTCCCTCTGCCAGTGGGGCTATTTTATCTGAGCGCGAAAACTAAAATTAGGCATGGCTTTACTATGCACCTGCTCTCAAATACTGCATAATATAACCCGGAAATAAACCATGCTTTGAACATATGCAGCTAAAAGAAAGAAAAATAGAAACATGGTGGTTGTTTAGAAAATATGAATTTAATTTTAAATATTAATAAAGATGGAGAAATCAATATCATTACAATGTTTGTGGGGCGTCCAGACGAGGGTAAGTCACCATTATGAGGTCAGGGTGTTGAGGATGTGGTGTAGAGGAGGTATTAGGAATAGGTCAAGTGCATCGGCATTCACCTGTAGAGAGAATGTACATTTTTTGCTGGGTGTGGGGAATTCGTCATCACGAGGATGTTGGGCTTAGTGGTCTGGCTCCACCAGTGATCTTTATAATATACTGGATGGACATAAATACACTCCTTGCAACAGACCAGATCATGACGCTAAATTTTCCGTCTGATTGCTAGCAAGGGGACAAATTTAGCTGTTTCTTTCAACGTTCTTGTGCCAAAATGTGTGTCTTATGAACAAAAGTAAATAAAAGTGAAGTGTTATACCTCACTTGACTGAAGAAACCTCTACATTAATGGATGTACAATTCAGTTTTAAAGGTGATATTGTACAAATAATTATAAAATCTTTTATATATTAAAATATGTAGCTAAATCCCATGTTGTTTACCCAAGACTAAGCCAAAATATATCTAAAATTGGTTATCTAATAGCTTATATAATGGTTTCAGAAACAGTATTATATTTAACGTTCATTATCTAAAACAAAACAAAAAAATGTAGCTTCAAATTTAATTACATTTGTTTGAATGACAAACTTTGTGTAGTAGATCTACATTCAAATTAGCATTTAGTCTATAGGCTTGTATGAAGTATAATTACTATATTACAATACAATAAAGTTGGGTCTTAGCTTGTGTAGCTTTCAGAAGCCATATTATATTTAATATTCGTGGACTATAATGAAACAATGTAGCTTAAAACTTAATTACATGTGTTTGAATAACAAACTTTGTGTAGTAGTTTTACATTCAAACTATCATTTAGGTTATAGGACTTTTAGGAAGTATTACAAACAATATATTTAAAGTTGGCTCTCAGCTTGTATGTTGCTTTCAGAAACCATATTATATTTAATATTCAATAGCTATAATGAAATTAGGTCGCTAAAAACCTGGTTACTTTTGTTCGAGTGACAAACTTTGTGTATAAGTCTTACGTTCAAAGATCATTTAGATTATAGGCTTGTTGGAAGTAAAACTATTTTAGGATAAATTGACTTTTTTTAAAGAAACGGGTCATGAGTTATGCTCTTAGTTAGTTAACTTAGTTATGCTTTTCAAACCTTATACTAAACCATTTATTTTGTGTAACTAATCATATATTGATATATCTCATATATTCATAAAAATTAGCAAATGATGTCGAAATGCCACATTGCTTTGTGTGTGTGTAAAATAGAAAGATATACCTGAAAGTTTCCTTCTCTTGTACACAATGATTTGCAGATGACCGCTAGAAATTTTAGCCGCAGATGTCCATCCAGTTATATCATAGAGACCAATGGGCTCCATCTCTGCTTATAAGGTATAGGAGTGGCCCTATTTGATTGTGGCTGTGGCCATCTCGTATTTCCAGTATTTTGGAGGTCATTTTGAATTTTCCAAAGTAATTAATTAGGGCAATTATTAATGTATTAGGCCCTAATGTTAACATACTTGGCTTTCCATAAAATAAACTCACATTTTATAAAAAGTGTGTGTGTGTGTGTATATATATCAAGAGAGAGAGAGAGAGAGAGAGAGAGAGAGGCTACCTATGAATGTGATTGACGCGGCTCTCAAGACCTTCGACGGTTAACATATAATAATATATAATATGTATTTTAATAAGAAAAACTCATTAATTATACAGATAAGTTAAGTTTGTTAAGGGCATATGTCATGAGATTAATCTGGTAAAATACAAGCATCCGATTATGAAATTTTGTTTGTTCCCTCAATAAATGCACTGTAGCCCGCATTGGTAATCAAATGATTCAGACAATATATTGCATTTTTGGTGACGGGGAGACCGGGTTCAAATTCCATTCAAGTGTACTGAGCTGAGGGTGAGTTGAAATAAATTGTTTCTGATTCTTTCTCCACACAAATGTGAGTAAATTAATCTAAACTCTACATTTCTCTTTCTTACACTATTGTGTAAATATGTGGATAGCTCAAGTGTGCTAGTAAATACGTGATTCGGGTCACATAAAAATATTGTCCACAATTATTGAACAGTAAAATTTTCTTTTTTAGTTAATAACAACTCTGTCCCTATAATATATTTTTAATATTTTTTTATTTTTAATACAGTGAAATACTGGAAAAAAGGATGAATAGACAAATAAGTGGAAAAAAACTCATAGCATACTTGAACAGGATAAACAGATTTTAACTTTCTAAATAAAAGCTGAGCACGCCAGTCGAGATCATTAACATTGAGGCAATCCTACCTGTTAGATATTTTCATCTTACTTCTCGTTCGAACTATACGCATTTAATTTCACTATTTTAAAATTACTGAGAAAAGAATAATTTAGTGGAAATGTTCCCACATTTGCTTGAAAAGTGTGATAAATTATCTAGGAAAAATACCTCTGTACACTTGGCAGAGATTTTCATCCCAACTTCCTTGTCAGCGGTCAACTAGTTTAGTTGATCTTGACATTATTCCACATTCCAAGTGTTGTGACCATGTTTATTAAAGCACTTTGTCTCGAAAGATATGTTTTGTATCTTGATTTTCAACTTAAACCATTCATAAACATTGGAACAACTTTCATAATCCAAGACTGTTAGCAAATAAAAGATAAATGGGAGGCACCTATTCTTACTTGACTAACGTGATACAACCAGCAGGATTTGAACTCTGACCTCCCATTTCTCAGAAAACTAGACAAGACAAGACTGACGCCTTTGTGTTCCTATCAGTGTGTTAAAAATAATGTTGTTTTAGGACTTATGTCAGAATGCCATATTAAGCTAGGTCTTGTGAATTTAGTTCTTGTGCCGTTAGGTCTTGTGCTTGTTGGCTTGTGAGGCTATGTCTTGTGGGGCTAGGTCCAGTGAAGTTAGGTCCACTGCCTGTTTGAACAGTTAAGGATATTTTAAAGTAATCTATGAAAAATGATTTTTAGGTCAAGTGAAGTTAGGAGCTATAAAATTAGGTCTAATAAAGTTAAGTGTTATGAAGTTAAGAAATTTATTTTAGGGATTGTGACTTTAGGTCTTATAATTTTAAGTCCACTGCCACATGTCCGAATATTGAAAGAATGTCACAACATGGCACCAAACTATTTAATAGGCAATGGTTATAATTTTTAATATTGTAAACAAACCCACCCAAACAAAACTTAACTTTTCAGGTATCAACACATTTTTCAAGAAATTTCAGGATCCAAAAATATTACATTTTTCAAACTATTCAAAATATTAATTTATTTTAGGAAATGTTTCCCCATGTACCAATTTTAAACTAAATCATAATAATTTTTAAATATCAATTATTTGTTAAGTACCCTTACATAATTATTATTTTAAAAGCAACACAAATATATATTTATCTTTTTTTTATACATATCATAGGGATAGTGCTGCTCTCTAGTAAGCACGGAATGAGTTAAGGAAAGTCTTTGCTTCTGCCATGTATCAGACAAGTGGCACCACAATTAAATGGATACAAATCAGACTTTTTATTTGTGGTACTTGTTTAAGAAAATGTCTGAATGGGGACTATTCAGAATGGATACAATTCAGGATTTTGTGGGTATTATGAGACTGGATAAAAATCAGACTTTTTACTTGTGGTTCTTGTTTAAGAAATATCTGAATGGATACAATTCAGCTCCCCCATTAGTTTTTGTTTGTAAAAATAGTAAAAGAAAAACTTATAGATTGATTTGCTGTATTAATTTGCTTAAAAGATCAATCATAAAATATTAATATTTTTTTAAAAAGATATATTAAATATTTTAAAGACTCTCTTTCTTACAAAGCTAATGATAAATGCCTCAACCACACTTTTTTGTTGTTCTGGTTTTTTAAGACTTGTTAGACGAAAAAAAGTTTACTATTTGTTGAATATTTATAATATTCTATGTTTTCTACAAATATCTTATGATTTTTTTATGTGTGCATGATATAGTATGTTTTTCCTTTAAAGTATTACACCCACCCATCCCTGTAACTAAGAGCACTTTTTTCGTGTGTCATTAGTATTCCCAAGTTTGATTATAATTGGCATTTTAAAAGGCTCTATTATATACACCGCTACTATATAAACACGAGTAGGTATATACACTAACGGCATCCCACAAAACCGGCCTTAGTTGCTGCAAGGATCTTGAATCCGGATCAGTTGTACCAAGTGATTTTTCCTCATTTCCACCACATTAGTGTAAATAGGTGGATAGCCCTAACAAATAGTAGGATACTGTGCACTTAAAAAAGAATACAATATTATGACTTAAATGATGGGGGTTCCCCCTAACCCCCCATTTGTAATACTAATTTAAGGGTGTTCATGTGAGTTTCAAATTACTTTTAATATTTAATTTTTTATTGGGTCACAATTTGTGCTTTTTGAACCTACAAACTTTTTTTTTAATAAATATTGTTGGGAGCGTCATTTAATAATAGCTTTGCTGTATAAAAGTACAATAATTTGTCAGTAAAACTTCAGCTATTATAATAAAGTTTTTCCATAATATTGTTTATTTTATGTTACAAAATGGATAATCAAGCAAGTACAAATGGTCTATCCCCTTTACCACAAAAACATGTTAAAAATAATTCACTTTTTAAAAAGAATAAAATGAAACATTAAATAGGTCCTAGCTCACATGTGTAAGATGGCATGAATATTTCTTCTTCTTTTGGACATGCACATTGCTCTAGGTCATAAATGATACTTTTTTTCTGTATTTCTAATTACATATTTTTTAATGCATTCAAAATGTATTAGAAAATGTCACACTGATATTTTCATCCTTGTAATAATACCAGTACAACATTTAGTTTACATGACTCATATGAGTAGTTTTAAAGGAACAAATATGTTTTCAACTCACAACTATACAAACATATGGGTTTGCTAAACATTTGAAAGGAGGATAGAAGGCTAAAACTCACATAACAGTTAATTTCAAGGTCTATCAAGCCCCCTTATTCCGCATTAGAGAGAAGAACCCTGTCTGGACTATGATTCGAGGCTGAACCCTGTTCTCAGACCTGCACAACTTACAGCCTGTGGACCGCTTGTGGCCCACTAAATGATATCCTGCTAGCTGACAATTACTCCTAGTATCTTTATCATAAACTGCAATCTGCTACATAAGAAAAATATATTATTGTAAAATTTTGCTTGGAAGACTTAAAAATGTTTAGCCATTTGTACTGATTGTGTCCCAACTAAAATTATATATAAAAAAGAATCACTAACATTCCTTGAATAGTTTTGAGGTACACAAGTAGTTTAGAATGAAAAAGAAACACCTATCATTAAATGGTGATCACTTTGAAGACATACAAAAAAGGATGAGGGATTTACTGATGACAAACTGTGTAGTGTGTTTTAATAGCTATCTAATGGTTTATTTGACTATAACACTATGAAATGTATGAATGTTAAAATTTAGTGAGGAATAAGACATTCTTTTTATGATAAGTCAGAGAATTGTATTTTATTGACTTTCCCCAAAAGTGCTCTATGCTTAAGACAAGCGAGTGGCACAGTTATTAGTTTAGGAATTATAATTATGATACGGTACTGATAATGACAAAAAATTAACTGTTCTCTGAAAGAGGCTCAAGTATTTATTTTTGGTCATGCCATTTCTGGACGACTTTATCTATGTAAAGCTTTTTTCTATAATTTTTTATTACTCTTGCACCTTTAAAAACACTATTTGTTTATACTGCATCCATTTTGTTTTCAAGGGAACACACCTTGCTGGTTTCCATTATTGTTTAGCTAATGAGATATGGCCATAGTGTAATTAGTCAAGGTAAATTTGTATTTTTTTATATTTTTGGGGTGACTTTGAATGCTACAAATGTAGAAATATCAAATCAAAAGAAATTAGTGTAACAATTAATGTACTAAAGTATTGTGCAATGTTCAAATTAATAAAAAAAAAATGAAATTATTAGATGTAATTCCTATTAGGTATATTTAAAATTAATCAACTTTAAAACCATTATAAAAATATTGTTATTATTTTGGTTGTGTTTTTACTATAGATAGCACACTTTTAGTGTGTGTGTGTGTGTGTGTGTGTGTATGTGTCTGCATCATATTTCACAATACATAGTTTTATTTATAAATAACACATTTGAAAACAAAGTATGGGCTCGTTACTTTAACCGTGTTTATTTTTCTTAGTTTAAAATAATTCTTATTAGGGGCATAAATAAAATAATATCTTCAATCAGAAAATATTGTGCTTGTTTAATATTCCAGGTTAGGCTTCAACTTTGGGATACTGCAGGACAGGAGAGGTTTCGAAGTCTAATACCGTCATATATCCGTGACTCAACAGTTGCTGTAGTTGTGTATGATATTACAAGTAAGTTTGTGTATTTATTTAAGCACTAGCAGAGAAAATGCTACTGGAAAAAGTAACCAACCATTGTCATAGTGTAATTTTTTTTATTTCTTTTTGAAATTTATTATTTCATTGTATAGATTATCAACGGTAACAAATAAGCATAGCTTATAATGAAAGTTATGGAAATTAATTTATTAATTAGTTCTTAGACACCACTCTTCCTAACCATTTCCTTTATTTCTTATACATGGTGGTTACAGACAGGAAAAACCCGAAAAATTTGGAGAATCCTCCTATTTCAGGTAGAGCAGGCATATGTGAAGGAAATTAATCAAAAATAAGGAAAAGCCGGGTAATTTTAATACCTATTCTTCACCTAAACACTTCTATAAAAGTTAGAGATTTTGATTCTCGATGTTAACAAAATGCATTGATTCGATATATAGCACTCTTAACATGAGATGGCTGTACACGGTAGGTTTTGTACCACATTACACAAGGACACAAATAATACCTAATTAAATAATATAAAATGAACAAGACCTTATAAGAATCTTGATGTTTGGTGGCTTAGGATGTTTTTAAAATATGTGATCATCTTAATAAATGAATAAATTCTTATCCACCCAGAAAAACTGTAAAAAGCTTAGGTCTGGAATTTTTTTAATGTTCGGAAAAATTAGAAAAATCGAGGAATTTTATCATAAAAGTTTTGTATCCACCCTGTAATAAGTAAATAATTTTTCTACAGTTTTTCATATACTGTGCCATTTTTAAGAATTCTCCCACTATGTAAAATTAGAGCTGGTTTTTATAAATTCTCTTAAAAAAAATTATTTCTCAAGGGTCAAGTTAAACATACTTTTTCAACCATTTGATTTATTAAGTACTAAAACCAATATGTTTATTATCTCACTCATTGAAGCTATTTGAGAGAATTCATCTTGCAAAATCATCTGCGTCAGCAAGTAAATCACTTTGATTAATTTAAAATAGGTCAATAGTGTGTTGTAATGTACGTTATGGCAAGGTAGAACAATTTTTAATCATGGGATGCTTTCATAACAATTGTATTACACAATTACAAGTTATCACCAACTTTAATATACTAAATCTGTGTAAGGTAAATCGGTGTAAGAAATTAGAATCTATGTAGAAATACTATGTTGCCACTCTCTTTGATTTTGTCTACCTGAAATCTAATTATGTGGTAGCTATCGTCCACCTTCAAAATCAAGTTCAGTGAATTGCATTTGAGTTAAGTCTGCTTATAGAATATAGAGAGTATAATAGTAATAAAAAATTACAGTCACACATGTAATACATTGTGTGAATTTAATTATTTTTAGGGGTGTGCGAATAGGATTATTTATCAACTCGAATAATTTTGAATCGAATATCAAAATTTTGAACGAATACTGTATATTACAAATCAAATAGTAGATTTTTCTTACATTTTTCATAAAAATAATATAAATTAGTAAATTCCTATTGCTATTCCTACTTAAACATAATTATTTGAGCTGGTATCAATAAAAATAAGATTGAATTTAAAACAAAATTTTAATAAACTGAGAGGAACTTTTGATTAAGTTTTTAGCCTGACGGGATTTACCAAAATACGTTTTTTAAATTTTGTGATGAATTTTTGAAAGAAATTTAAATTTAAAAATTGCATTGAGATTGTTTAACTGGTCAGTGTCGGGATTATATCTCTTTATATTAAAACATTATTATTATTATTAGAAAGGATTAAATAATGGGGTGATTAATAAACAAGGTCATATATTGATTCTTTCATCATTTCTATTATTTCAAACTGTAGTTCTCATTTTCTAATATGTAGAGCCTACTTTCATTTGTGTGATGATTAGTACTCCACCCAAAGTTTGTTGGATCCTGAACATTTCCACTAACAGCTTAAAACCTAGGCAGCACTGAAAAGGCTTACTAGGTAAATTAGGAGTGCGGTAGTTTCCTGTTGCTTTCCCCATTGAGCCAGAAGGTACTATTGCACATAAGTCTGCCGAGCCACCAACTGACCCTTCACTCCATCCATCACAGGGACTGGCTGAATAGTGAATATTATTACTAGTCTCGCTCATACCTCTCCCACTTTCATATTATACAACAATAAATTTAATAAAATAACACAACAGTAATGGATGGTAAAATTAGTTCTTGACCCCTTTAAATGTTATCTAGGCTTGACACACCCCTATAAATGTTCTACAAACTTAACACACCCCTTTAAATGTTATCTAGGCTTGACACACCTCTTTAAATGTTCTATAAACTTGACACACACCCTTAAATGTTTTCTAGCTTTAAAACCTTTTAAATGGTATTTAGGTTTGACACCCCTTTAGTTCTCTAGCCTTGGGTATCTAGGGTTGACACCCCTTAAATGTTATTTAAGCTTTACACCCCTTGAATGTTATCTAGGTTTGTAACCTCTTAAATGGTATTTGTTTGACACCCCTTAAATGTTATCTAGGCTTTACACCCCCTGAATATAATCTAGGTTTGTAACCTCTTAAATGTTATTTAGGTTTGAAACTCCTTAAATGTTTTCAAGGTTTGAAATCATTTAAATGGTATCTAGGCTTGACACCCCTTAAGTACTCTGAGCTTGGGTATATAGATATGACACCCCTTAAATGTTTCTTATGTTTGAAACATTTAAATGCTATCAAAGTTTTACACCCCTCAATGTTTCTTATGTTTGAAACATTTAAATGCTATCAAAGTTTTACACCCCTTAATGTTTCTTATGTTTGAAACATTTTAATGATATCAAGGTTTGACACCCCTTGCAATCTCTATTGTCTGAGTCGCCTCCCTGTGCTAACAACAGACTAACAGGTGCACTCAAATGATTGACCTTGCAAGATTTCCTCCCCCCTTCATTTTCACGCACCATGAAATATGGTACGTCTATCTATGGTACGGTACGTTTTTTTATTCAAGCCATATATTTTCCCCTTCCCTCTGGTGGAAAGAGTTTGGACTATCCTGGTATAGGTTATAACACAAAGGGATTGAACATAGCATGGCCTGATTCGTAACTTGATTCCATTCAAGAGATAGATATATCAGAGCAACATGAGTGTGTGTTTAATCAAAGTCCACTGAACGATATAGTTAGAGCATCATGTATTCGTGTTGACTTCCAGGTCAGACAACAAGTGTGTGACAGTCATTATAAAAGTTTAATTGTCTTAAAGTTTTAAATTGATTTCAAATAGCGTACAACAACTATAATATTCCCAAAATAATATTTGGTATAAAAGATGCTGCCACGATTCTAGTGTTTTTTTTATCTTGGTTGGGTGTACTGAGGATGGTTTATCTATATGGTTTTCTACTCTCCCTCCATGAAAATCTAGGTACATTACCTCTAAATTTTTACCCGCCTCAGTGGCGTAGTTGACTAACGTGCTTGTCGTGTAAAGCTCGATTTATGAGGACTGGTAGATCGAGGTTCGAATCTCGGTCAGGTGAAATGGGGGTGGTTTTTCCTAAATAGTTTTCCACCCTCCCTCCATGCAAATGCGGGTTCACTTCCTCTAATTCAACCTTCCCAATTCCTAATCCATTAGCATAGTTAGTACTTAAAGTGTATAACCCGAACGGGTAGTAAGACGCGGTGCTAAATATTATATTATACCTCTAAATTTAACTTTCCTTATTCCTAACACCCTAGCGTAATTAGTCCCTAGGTATATAACCTCAACAAGTAGTGATGTGGTGATGAAAAAAATGTATATTTGCTATGATACCTAGATTTGTAAAACTAATTTATATTATGGCAACACATCATAATACCGTTTTAGTGCATACATAACTAATTATACTACTTGTTAGGGATGAAGAAAATTAAATTTAGTGGAAGTGTACACACATTATTTTGCATGAAGAGAAAGTGGAAAACCATTTAGTGAAACCCACTCTAACTACAACCAACTGGCTATCGAACCCCGATTCATGCCTCATTTGCAGTCTAGTTTATTACAAGAGTGACTTCCCTAGACCATGCTGCCACTGAAGCGGGTGTAAAACTAATTGATTTATCATTAAGATAGCCTCTATTATTTCATTTTACATATTATACTAAATGTCTTAATTTTGTATCATTGGAGCTGGCTATGTTTCAAGAGACACTTCTAGATTGTCAGAATGACTGGGAAAATTTGTGACAGGCTTTACTGTGTTGTTGGTTATGTAAATATATAAAATAAAATAAAACTGAGTGGTATTATTAGTATTTTAAAACAAATAAGCTCTCAGCAAAGAATGATTGATTTATATTGTTACAACTAAATTACCTAAATTAACATGAGATATTTGTCTGAAACCTACAGAAAAAGTTAAAATCATAAGAATTTAATTTTTTTATTCCTCCCAACTTTATAAACCAACACTTTCTTTTTTGGTAGCATTTGTATTATATGGATTAACACACTAAAATCAACCTTTGGGCTTAGTTTTAAGAAGAGTGACTGGTATGAGAATGATACTTTGTTTTATTTCAACCATCACCTAATTTAATTACTATTTGTTGACAAATTTTTCGGGTTACCCCCATTACATAACATGCCTCTGTGGATCAGTATTGTGTGCAGGGTATCTATTCATAGATTTTTTCTTTTTTATAATTGATATAAATTTTCAACAAAAAGAAATAAGATTCTTTTGCATCATTTCTATCCAAACCCTGCCTATTATTACACATAGTGGCCTGGCCTGCTCTCAAGATTTTATAAGAAAAGTTAAGAAAAATCCAGGGCAAGAATCATTGAAGTTGGGGGACTATTTATAATGACAGCTGTGCGATTTTTCGGAACCTTTTGTTAACGCATTGTTTCTTACTAGATATTTTTTGATTTATCGTATGGATAGTGTGCGTTTCAAAAAATTGTGTTGGTGTTTCCAATAAAAGGGTTGTGTAATCTAATGTAGTTCAGTGTAATGCAGCATTTTTTGTATCTCAGGTGTGTCACTTCTATCGGTTTTTCATAATTTTCAAAAGAGATCGGCTTGAAATAAAGAAAATGGACCAAAGTATAATAATGGTGTCTTTTCACCTGAATTCTGAATTTGGACACTGTTTTTTTCTCCATGGTTTTTTTCTCATTTTGCCGTTGGTATGTCTGTTTGAAGAGTGGCATTTTGCCTATTTTTTAATATCAAGTATGTTTCTTGCCTTAGTGCTCTTTATGCTGATATTGTCCCAATTTACATTGTATTAATGGATGCATACCTCTAAATCATTAGCCTACTACATACTTTCACATATTTCGGGGCTCTATGTTTATTCTCTTAGTGTCTTTTTTTTCATTGAAGTGGTGTCTATTGTCTACTGATATTGACAAAGTGATTTCAATCTTAGGCAAAAACTATTCACACCCTTTTCCTGTGCTGATAGTCTTGCTCTTCTTGTGGACGGTGTGAAGATATCAACAGTGCCACCGTGTCCTAAATCTCTGAGCAATCAGACCATCCCATGTGTCAAGTGCATTGGAGAGTGAAGGGTTTTTTCTTATTGGAACGAAAGAGGGAAACAGTGTTTGGCTAAGTGTTGGTGTAGTAGGATGCTTCTCAATGTGCAGCTGTATGGAAAAGTGGTAAGTAGTTTTTCTGGCTCTCAGTCCTTGAGTCAGTTTGGTGTGTGTGGTGTTTTATTGTAGTGACTGAGAGCAGTGTTTGTCTTGTATCATGTGTTGCCTTTTTTCTTAACATTCTTGGGTATTTTATTTGGTAACATATGTTTGATGGTAGTAATATGACTAGAAAAATTCCATAATACCAATGGCTATGGCACATTAGAGAGAGATTAATTTGTGCTGCAATTGTCAACCCAAGCTTCTTATTCTATCAATTTAAATGCCGGATCTTCTAATTGGGTCCCAAGTCTGGGATTATATTTTATCTCGGTGAGCTTCAATTCTTGGTGAATAGGTGCAATAAGTCCTAGTTGTAAATACTGGTGGATATGGTGGTCTTCAAACCATGTCAGCTGATTAAGTAATCTTTTACATATTAATTAAATAAAATGCACCTCTTTCATATACAATAGTCATAAAACATTTTTATTTCAATCTCTTTTAACATAGTGGTCCCTGTTCATATGACTAATCTAGTTATTTGGGCTTTGTCTTTCCACACCTCTACCGCACACTTTTAGTGAAGGTTGAGTCATGGCTATGCCCTGGCACTAGAATCCAATTATGTTACAAGAAGAAGAAACTTAAAAAAATGTCTCACAACAATTTAAAACTGTGCAGGTGTTCTGGGATATAAAAATATTATTATTACATTAAGTTGTGATCTTAATAAAATAATGTTTGTAATACAATTAAGATTTATAAAGTGGGTGGAAAAACATATTGGTTCCTGAAAACCTGGAAACGTAGGGAATTTTAAAATACAATTTGCCTGGACACCCTGAGGGGCAAGTAAAAGCTATTATGACTGGCCTTGAATTTTGTGAAGTCTAATAATACACATACATACCTCTAAATCATGTGCTTATTTGAAAGCTAGACTACATTTATTAGGGCTAGAAACTCTGAAGGCTGGAAAAATCCAGAACAGCTATCTATACATGGTATGGTGGGATAAGTGACTTTCTCTGTCAGTAGCACAGGGCAGTGTTTAGGGATGTGTTATCGAAAGAAAAGTATCGATACTGTGATAGTTAAAAGTATTGATAACAGTAAATATCGGTGTCAAAAATTTAATCTGGAAAAAGGTTTTTTATCTGGTAATAGTAATTTCAACTTTTGCATCATATTTATTTAAATCCTGAATATTAGAATGTTTTTAATCACATAAAAATACATTTTAAAAGATTCTTTTTCGCTTGACAACTTCTTAAAAACTTCCAAAATTCACTTCTGGAAGGTGCCAATTTTTAACCACATTAATCGATTATATAATCTATCAAGATAGATTATTAATTATTGACAAACAATAGAAGAATTGATGCCCTTACCTGCTTAATCTGTTTAAACAACACACATTAAATTTTATTCTTCATTTTCTTTGGGCATCCTTAAGTTGAGTGAGTTCATTGAGCTATACAAAAGCTTAGTTTGTTTAGTTTGTGATGTTCATGCTCATTGATAAAGGGGTAGTAGACTGGTCCCCACACGACCCATCAGGTATCAGGCTGCAGGGGCAGCTTAAGGGCTGGGCAAACCGGGCGTCAACTCGACGGGGGTGCCAAACAGAGTACCAACCTAAACTAACAACATGGGAGTGATGTGAAAATCATTCTCAAACCTCACAACTCCAAACCTAACTTAACCTGGGTGTAATATTGGAGTTGATAAATATAATAACATTCATTTACTTTTTGATACTGACATGAAATTTGACAGTGGTATAGTGTTTTTTTGTGGTAAATAAAATGGGATGTAGTGTCACACTTAAAATGTTATTCTAGATCCGCCATATTGAAAACATGGCGCCATAAAAGGGTCTTTTGCAATTACTTCTTAAACTAATCAAAGTCTTAATGATAAAAAATAAAGAGGATAACATTGTATACAAACAATGTTCTAGTAGTTTTCTTTGTAATTCTAACCATTTTCATATAATCTTGCAGTGAAACATTTGTACTACTCTGTGATAACCATTTATGGAGTTTCCCTTTCATATTATTTTCATATTACATTAGATTTTGAGTTGCTAGGTTTGGCATGGGCGTAGGTAAATTGTAATTACTTTTTATTTTTTGGGAGGGGGGGGGGAGAGAAGAGATGTAGTTCAGTTCAAAACCGTAACTTTATGATGTGTTGTCAAGACTTACTATTAAACCCTAATATTTAAGAAAATTGTTATTTTATACAATAATGGTGGAACTTATGTAAGGGGGGTGGGATGGGCCAAGAACTAAACAAGTTTTTTTTGTGCACTTTCTACCTTTATAGAATTTTTGAAAATCATACACTTTTAACAACTATATATTTATAATAGTGCTTCTCCAAAATATTTTGAAATTGTGATAATTCTAGAGGAAATTTTGATTAGTCCTCCTTTAGCAAATTTTTGAAAATTGGACACACCTTAAAGTTTTTTTATGAAGTGAAGCTCACCCAAATTTTTTTGAGATTTGGTATGCCCTAGAAGCTATTAATATATATTCTTACTTTAAAAAAAAAATGTAGATGCCTCTTGGAGCTATTAGAAGTGGTCTTCCACCAACAATTTTTTTTAAAGTTTGGATTCCCTTAGAAACTATTTTGAATGGTATTGGCCTGTGTTTTTTTTCCTATCATGTCTTGCTAAATTAGACTTGAAGAGTTGATAGTTTTTGGGATTATCGTCATACTAGCCTATAACCCCCATTATATAAGGGTGCGCCAACAATCAATCCCGCCCGGTTGCAAAATTTACCTTGGGCCGCCCATGTCAGGCTGTATTTATAAAAAAATGTGAAAGAACGGCTATGAACTATGATGAGTAAAAGAGATTGAAAACTTAGAGTTGCATAAAGTGAGTGAGGATTGAGAAATAGTGTCATTTGTTCTTCCTCTACAGACCTCGGTCCGTGGCCAGCAACCAAGACAAATTTTTTTTTTACAAGGTAAATGAATTTAAAAGCTCTATGTAAAGTTACTTACATTTTAAAATACAACACATTCTGTTTGAATAACAATCATTTAGCCCAAATACAGAGCATCAAATTATATCTGAATCTTACAATTCAGCTGATGGAACCAATATATACTTGTAAATATGATCCCTCTAATATTTATTTAGATTTTATTGCAATGGATGATGATGGAGATGATACACCAAAACCTCAGTGTGTTATTTGTGAATATTTTTGTCTAGCGATGGGATGAAGCCCTCGAAGGTGAAACAGAATTTAAATACCAAACACACAGATGTAACTTCAAGTTGAAAGAGTTTTTTCAGAGAAAGTGTGTTGATTTTAAAGCCTGACAAGAATTTATTAAATTAAATGCATCACACACACATAGTAATGCTTTGCACGCCTCATATAAAGCCACCCTTCGGGCTTCTAAGGCAAAAAACCATACACAATATGCGAGAACCTTGTTAAGGGTTATATTAATGACGTTTGCTTCAAAATATTAGGTGAGACTGCAGTGAAGAAAGTTGCTTAGGTTCCACTCTAAAATGATACTATAGCTCGAAAAATTCATGATCTTGCTAACGATATGGAATAACATTTCTTAGAACAGGTTAGATTTGCGAAGCTCTTTTCTTTGCAGCTTGATGAATCCTTTGCTGTAGCAATTTTGGTGGTGTATGTGCGTTATGATTATGAAGGTGATTTGAAGGAAGATTTTTTTTTTCCGTTTCACTGCCAACAATCATAACTAGCTCTGAACTTTCCAGGGTGTTAAGTGACTATATTGTTGGTAAATATGGATTGGAATTTAAGTTTTGTGTAGGCTTATGTAATGATGGTATTGCAGCAATGACAGGTAGATATTCCGGAGTGCCCAGATTAAGGCGTTGGCAACTGAATTGTAAATCTACACACGGTTTTATTCACAGAGAACATCTCGCCACAAATAAAATCTTGACAAAACTGAAGAACCTACTCAGTGAAGTGTTTTTAATTGTAAACCATGTCAAAGAAATCGCTTTAAACTCGAGATTGCTTGTGGCCCTTTGCCATGATATGGGGGTCGAATATAAACGGCTACTATTGCATGCTGATGTACATGGGTTGTCAAGAGGTAAAGTCCTGTCAAAAGTGTTTGAGCTGAGAAATGTGCTTGCAGAATTTCTAAACTAAAAAAAACCTACTTGGTCAAAACAATTTAAAACATTGATTGTAAAGCCAGACTGGCCTATTCGACAGATATATTTTCCAATGAACTTAACACGCCTGTGCAAATAAGAATATCCTCTTGTTTTACAATGGCTGACAAGATAGAAAGGTTGAAACGAAATATGAAAACCTGAAAGACTAGAGTTTCAAGGGATTACTATGACATGTCACCATTTGGCTGTTACTATTAGCAAAGGAGGTGAGGATCTTGATGTAACATCTTTGCGAAGTGCCATTTTTCATCATTTGACAAACTTAGCAAAGCGGTTTTGAGTTCTACTTCCCAAAAGAGCAGGATCCAAGTAGAGAGAATGACTGGATGGATCCAAAATTAATGTATGACATGGAATGATGCGATGCCTGCTAGCATAGAAGATAACCTAATTGTTCTAGCTGCTAATGAAGAATTGAAAAATTATTTCCAAAGGACGAACTTACTCGCTTCCTTCTGGATAAAAGTTTAAACAGAATTCCCAGATATTTGTGAAATTGCAATGAAAACTCTCCTATAATTTGCCTCGACATACCTTTACAAGACTGGTTTCTCTATTATGAGTGTATTAAGTGTAATTAAGATGAAACATCGTAATAGTGTCACTGTCCATTAAGAGTGGCATTGTGCACAATAAAGCCACGGCTTGATAGCATGTGCAAAAATAAGCAAGCTCATTGGTCCCATTAAGTGTTATATTATGTTATTTCTTTAATATCGATAAAACTATTCTTCTATAAAAAAAACTATATTTTTAATACCTACCCCACAAGGTATTAACTTTCCACCAAGCCGGTCCCTGGGTACTACTGAAAAAAAAATACTGGTTTGCCACAGGGTAAAGTTTGAGTAGCACTGCCTTAGTAAATGTTTAATCCCAACATAAGTGAAAATAACAAAAAAGTTGTTTCTTCTGATACCGGAGTGTGAGTACTAATATTAGTAAAAGTGTCAGGGTGAAAAAGTATTGAGTAAAAAAATACTAGTATTGAAAGAAAATATTGATATTAGTAAAGTATCGATACTTTTTCCCTCATCCCTAGTAGTGTTTCTACTTACTTTAAGATGCTGTTAAAGATATCTTTACAATATCTTGATGGTGCAATTTGAAGAATGTCATGTTTTGATTTTTCTTATCCAAGATTAATTAATTTCATTTTGTTAGCTACCCATAATCAAACAAATTCATTTATAAACTCATATTATAATTTAAAAAAAAACTTAGTTCAAATTGGATGTATAGTAATTATTGAGTAAGGGACTGGAGATCAATTTACTTGCTCCATTGTTAGATAGGACATGTGCACTGCGAATAGATTGAGGGGTGATTGAGACATGGTAATTTAAAAGAATCAAAGTTTGATATAAGATGTCTTTGTTCAGATGAACCCAATAAGGGGTATATTTGTGTACATAATTGACAGTTGCTTCAACTATAATATTTTATTCATTTGAAATCTTGTTAACATTTTGGCTTACATTAGTAACCCAATTGAAATTCCTACAGGTGGGAGAGTACTAGAACTCAATTGCTATTTGAATTGTTCTGATCACAACAGGAGAATAAAATTATATTTAATAAGTTTTCATAAAAAATTCAGAGTCCCTTGCATTAAAAAAACCCATTAACAATCTCAAAGGCTAAGTACTGTTTCTTTCGCTGAATGATTACTAGTTTAGCTAATGTCAACTAAAGATATCCAGCCGGCTTACTTCCTTTCTTGCAGCCGGGATGTTGAGAAGGTGTTTTTTCCTTATTCGTCTATGATAGTAGAAAGGTGGCCGTTAAAGTTGTAATTTACTAAGAAATATGTGACAGCTCATTTGCATAGAGACTTTGCCTTCAAGGTTAATTCTTTTCCTTTTGGTTTATGTTTACACTTTACACTATCATGATTGGGCATATATCCATTATTCCTCCTGGAAGTAAGTAGAAAGACGTACTTTAATACCTCCAATTAAGTATTACTGTCTTACCTTTCACTTCTTTTATTGACTAGTCACTATTTACTTACTCTTTATATTTCCTTCACAGAAGGTCATTCACCTTCAGCAGTTATTCTCTTTTGGTTTGCCAATGAAGCAGAGAATGGGGCTTGAATTCTGGCCAGGTGAATTGATAATAAAAAATAGATAAAAAATTCCCACTCTTATAAAAATGCATCCCCTCCTCATATCCTTTAAATTCTAGCTTCCTCATTCCTATCTCATTACTTTGGATATGCAGATAGCCCTGACGGGTATTAAGACTAAGGCTACCTAAAAAAGAAGTAAGCTATTTTTGTTAGTATCAGTATTTTTTATGAGAATAAGTGATTGGGAGGCCCTCCAGTGTTTATGGACATATCTAATAGAGCTTTCTTTTTATCCTGTTACTACTAACACCTTACACAACGAGTTAAAGCAAAAACATTTTAGTACAATGCAGTACACTTCTTACATTCACCTTGTTAAACTAAACGAGTAGTAAGATGTGTTGCTACAAAAATAATGTTAAAACTTGTTACAAGTCATGTTTGTGATTCTAGCATTTGGTTTTACCTGTGGAACTGGTGACACTATCAAATTAACATTTATATGGGGCTTATTCTTTAAGTAAATCAGCTAAATCCCTAAATTGATTACAAAAATACATTTTACAACTATTAGAAAAAAATATGTCCAGCTTAAATCTATTTATACATGTGCTTTACTAAGGATTTTTTTAAATTGTTGACATCTTACAAAGTACTGCACCTAGAAACGTAATTATTTCAAAAATCATATAAATTTGGAGTGGATTAATATTATGTTGTCAAATTTTCTAGTTTACTTTCATATTTTGCATCAAGCTCAGGCGGTGTTATTTTATACAAGCTAATGTTATGAACCTTTTAACAATAGTTGCTGCTATTGAATGTACACTGGGCTGAAGATTTCCTATAATAAAAAACAATTATACATCTCACATTGAAGCCAATCAGTAATATTTCTCACTACATCTACCATTTTAAACGACATTTAATATGACTATATGTTACACTAAAGATTTTCAATGAAAAATGAGACTACCATATCTTGCAACAAGGTAAAACCACTTCCCCAGCATACCTTTAGTTATAAACCGATTTAAAATAAATTGTCTATGGGAGGATATTTTCTACCAATGAAAGTATATCATATCACTTCCAGGTTATTCACTGGATAGTATTATTTAGATTTACAGCTATAGAATGATTTAGATAAAATTAGGTTCAACTATACAAAGTAATTTATTAAAGGTTTTATATAAAATAGGATAGTCCCAAATCCTACATCAAGGTCAATCAATTGGGGGTTAATTTCCCCACCATTACTACTCCAGGTGTCTACTTGCTTAGACAGGCCCACCACGACGAGGTACCGGGCCCGGGCCGCCCAGGGGCTCGGTTCCAAGATACTGAATAACAAATTTAAATAAACATTATATGATGAAATAAAATAAAAAATACTTAAACGA
Source organism: Timema californicum (assembly GCA_902141385.1). Taxonomy (NCBI): domain Eukaryota; kingdom Metazoa; phylum Arthropoda; class Insecta; order Phasmatodea; family Timematidae; genus Timema; species Timema californicum. The sequence continues at coordinate 50,654 of CABFOW010001711.1, forward strand.
ATAATAATAATAATAATAATAATAAAAAGCAATAGAAGGCTTAACCACAACAAGGAAACATACCTATCCCACCAGCTGTGATTTCCTCTGGAGGAAATTAATGGCATTTGTCACAATTATATTAATGGTACTGTCCAGTCTTTTCCTTCGTTTCAAAGTGTTTAGAAGTTTCACTAAGTCTTATTATTTTTGTACTAAAATTAAATTTGACATCGAAGAAAGTCCAAGAATGAATAAAGTTCAATTTATCATGTGTGTGTGACTTTTCAGTGCTCATTTAGGTATTAATTTGAGTTGCTTTTTGTTAGAAAGGCTATGAAGAATATCGTATATGTGAAAGTCCGAATGAACACGGTAACACTTAACTAAACAAGACTACATAAATATGTATAACACACGACACTGCATGTTGTGATCTTCAAGGTAACGAACATCCAGCAAGACAAAAAGACACAGAAAAGGTAGGAGGTTGTGTGCGCATTCATACTGTCATGAACGTGGGTATGCGCATGCGCAGAAGAAGACACTAGTCGTGAGCCGAGACTTGTAAACTAAAGTTCTCTTAGATTGTGGTGGTCCTTGCTCACGCAAAGAACTCCTGACACTTCCCCTCGAGTCAAGGATCACGAGAAGAAACAACATCCCTATATCATGGCAGCCATCCCAGCAGATTTTGTGCACCAAGAATGCTTTGATCTTGGCAAGGCCTTGGTCAGAAAATCAGCTATTTGATGCTAGTCGATATGTGACTCACAGTGAAAGACTTGTCCTGCAGCGTGTCCCTGACGAAATGGTAACGGATGTCAATGTGTTTGCTCTTGGAATGGAATATTGGGTTCTCGGCCAGTCTCAGCGAGCTTTGGTTGTCACAATAGATTATTACATCTGACAATTCGTCAAGGCCCAACTCATGGATAAAGCGTTGGATATAAATGGCCTCTTTTACACATTCTGATAAGGCTATGTACTCGGCTTCTGTGGTGGACAGAGCCACCGTCTTTTGTTTCCTAGAGTCCCAGGAAATAGGACTTCCGTTGAATGTGAATAGATAGCCTGTATAGGATCGCCTATCCTCAGTGCAATTACCCCAATCGGCGTCTACAAACCCTTTCAATTTTTCAGGATCTGTCCTGTAGGTTAGTCCGACATCTGATGACCCCTTCAGGTACCTGAGGACCCGCTTGGCTGTTCTCCAATGACTTGCCCCATAGCAGTTGTTGAATTGACCCAGGTAGCTGACAGCGAAAGCAATGTCAGGCCGGGTTGATGTTGACAAGTAAGTAAGAGCTCCTACCAGTTCACGATAAGGGAGATTTTCATCTTCTTCATTTGGTCCCTGACTTCCCTTCAGTTTAGCACATGGGTCGATAGGAGTACTTACTGGTTTACAGTCGGCCATGTTGAAACGAGCAAGAAGTTCCCGTACATAACCTCGTTGTCGTAAAGTGATGTACCCGTCACCCTGGTCAATCTCGATGCCCAAACAACACTTCGCATAGCCAAGATCCTTTATCTCAAAATGTTTACCCAGGTCCAATCCTAGGTCAGTGATTGATTTTGGATTTTTAGACGCAATTAGAATATCATCTACGTATGTCGCTATCAGTGTCGCATCTTCCCCTGAACCGATTTGAAACAAACACGGATCAGATTTTGTGGGGGTGGCGCCAAGTTTCTCAAGGGTTTGATCCAGCTTGTTGTACCAACTCCTGCCCGCTTGGCGCAATCCATACAGGGACTTCTTCAGAAGGCACACTTTATTACCTTTGCTGAATTCGTTCAACATGATCCTGGCCTTGTTGCCAGTCGAGCTATTACCCTCAGAGTTTATGATGCTCTCTAATAACTTCTCATAATTTTTCGGAGTCTCCATATGGATTTCTTCTTCAAGTTCGCCGTTTAAGTAGGCTGTAGTGACGTCAAATTGTCTGACCCTCATGCCGAATCGCGTTGCAAGTGATAACATGAGGCGAATGAACCCTATTCGTGCGACAGGTGCAAAAGTCTCTGAAAAATGAATGTCAGGTCGTTGGTTGAATCCTTGTGCTACCAACCTTGCCTTCTTCTTCTCAAACGTTCCATCGGGTTTCGACTTGTTGCGCAGTACCATGCGGCACCCGATGACTATTCCTTGTTCAGGTCGATCGACAAGCTTCCACGTATCATTTTTTTAGAACTGACTTCATCTCGCTTACGATAGCTTGGAACCATTCTGAAGCATCAGGACCCATCATTGCTTGATTCATTGGCACTTCAGAGACAAAGGTGTGCTCGACCTCCTCGATGATTTCAGTTCGTTCAGGGATTTTGGGGTGAAAGATCTTCCTTGGCCTTCCCCTCAAGCCTGTCCTTGCAACCATTGGTCGACCGCGTCCTCTTAGCTGGTGTTTGAGCTTCGATGATGTCGTTATTGACATCCACTTCGCAAGGAGTGTCGTTTTCAACATCCCCATCATTGACAGGTACAAGTGGCTCTGCGTCAGGACCGAAGCCACGAAAATCCAGTTTTTGCTCAGAGTCGTCTGAGGCCAATGTTGGATTTTCTTCCTCGTGTGGGGGATTTGGTTCAAGGTCCATGTAATATTGATCATGCTTTGAGAAGTCGTCAGTTCGAGTTTGCAAACTATCAACATCAGCGTCATCGGTGTCCTTGAGATCGTCTTCTACGAATTTTACATCGCGGCTGATGATTACCTTCTTCTTTTCCGACGACCAAATGCGGAAGGCTTTGGATTCCTCCGAGTATCCGAGGAAAATTCCCTCCTGACCCCGCTGCTCGAGCTTGCCCTTGCCTGGTTCTCGATCGAGGTAAAGAACATGACTGCCAAATACTCTCAAGTGTGCGATATTGGGTGGTTTGCCAGTCCATGCTTCAAATGGTGTGAGACCGTTTAAACTTTTGGTGGGTAAACGGTTTCGTAGGTAGTTGGAGGTGTTGACTGCCTCAGCCCAAAACGAATTTGGCAATTTTGACTCCATCAACAAACATCTAGCTGCATCGAGAAGTGTACGGTTTTTCCTTTCAGCTACACCATTTTGTTCTGGGTTGTAAGGGACTGTCAGTCTTCGGGTAATCCCTTGCTTCTTCAAGTATTGATCAAACTCTAGGCTTGTGTACTCACGGCCATTATCAGATTGTAGGCACTTTACCTTTTTGCCCTGCTGATTTTCTACGAGGGCTATGTACTCCACCGTCGCGTTGAAAACCTCGGCCTTTGACTTCAGGAACCTGACTTCGCACCATCTCGTGGAGTCGTCGATAAACTCGACGTAGTACCTTGCACCTCCTAGAGAATTTGTCCTCATCGGCCCGCATGTGTCTGTGTGGATGAGGTCCAATAATTGCGTTTTTCGTTCACTCCTCTTGGGAAACGCAGTCCTTGACATTTTTCCCTTTGAACATACAACACAGTCTGGTTTAATTGTTGTTTGTGTGAGTTGTACTCCGGTCACGACTTCTTTGCGTACAGCGTCTATGATGTCTCTCGTGTTCGCGTGTCCGAGTCGTCTGTGCAATAATTTGAGCGGAACTCTAACCCGTTTTTGAGGGAGCGATGCGGTGTGAGCGTCTTCTTCAAACTGGCGCACGTAGTATAGATCCCCAATTCTGTCAGCATGTAGTTCAATTTGCCCGTTCGAGTTCACTACTTCTGCGCATTTTTCTTTAAAAACAACATCAAAGCCTCAGTCGGTGATCTTACTGACAGATAAGAGGTTAGTCCTGAGATCTGGCACGTGCGATGCGTCAGTCACTGTGACATTTTTCTTGTTGCCCGACACATTCGCGGTGAACAGTAACGTTCCTTTTCCAACAATTTCCGTCGACGAGTTGTTCGCGAGATTTAACTTACCGCACTTCTCGACACTGATTTCGCGAAAATTGTCCAAATCGTGGCACAGATGAGTAGTAGCACCACTATCAAGACACCATCTATTGTTTTGTGCTGATGTCTCTGCAGAATGAAAACACACGTTTCCAGTTTCCGATGTTTTTTTGTTTTTGCCATTGTACCAACATTCAGACTTTTTGTGTCCCAGCTTTTTGCAAGTGTAACATCGCACTTTATCTCCAGATTTTTGCAATTTGAAATCACTTTTGTTCTCGCCCGGTTTCCTTTTCGGATAGTTTTGTTTACCACTTCTGTTTATGAACATGGCGTCCGACGTTTCGCCGCGCGTGTTATTTTTTCGAGCATCATTTTCTTCTATGATCTTAGCGCGTAGGCTCTCCGGCGTTGGTAGCTCGTCACGCGACTCGATCGCGCACCTGAAATTCTCAAATGTTGAAGGTAAACTATAAAGCAACATAATGGCCAACTGGTCTGGATGTATGTCGATGTCCATGTCACTTAGCTTGTCGACGGTGTCGAAGAATTCGTTTAGGTGGTCGCGCATGTCTCCGCTGTCCGCCATCTTGTGTAAGGTCAATCTCTTTAAAAGTGTTGCTTTCCGGGCCGGACCTTGGGACTGATAAATTTCTCGCAACCTGGTCCACATGGCATGCGACGTTTCACAGTTTTTTTACCTGTTTGAGCTCGTTTGGGGATATCGACAGAATTATGTCCGATCTTGCCTTCTGATCGTTTCTTTCCCATTCTACCACCTTGTTGGCATTTTCGTTGTTATCACCCAGTTTCGGTTTTACGTTTGTACCGATAACAAATTCCCACATGTCGTTTTTTACTAGAACAGCCTGCATTTGCAGTTTCCACGTGTCGTAGTTTTGTTTGTTGAGCCATTCAATTCTTGCGGTGTTAGTGTTCATCATGGTTAATGGCGGTTTCACACACGCTATGATTTGTAAGTCACAGTTCGATTTTTAACTCGTAACTTGTAATTATTTCGTTTGCGCACCTGGGCCCATAACCTGTTAGAAAGGCTATGAAGAATATCATATACGTGAAAGTCCGAATGAACACGGTAACACTTAACTAAACAAGACTACATAAATATGTATAGCACACGACACTGCATGTTGTGATCTTCAAGGTAACGAACATCCAGCAAGACAAAAAGACACAGAAAAGGTAGGAGGTTGTGTGCGCATTCATACTGTCATGAATGTGGGTATGCGCAAGCGCAGAAGACACTAGTCGTGAGCCGAGACTTGTAAACTAAAGTTCTCGTAGATTGTGGTGTTGTCCTTGCTCACGCAAAGAACTCCTGATACTTTTGTTTAGTAAAAGTGACAGAATATTTAAAAAAAATACAGTTCAAGCATTGGCAGCATAATAGGGGGTGGGGGTATTTTCTCCCATTGGTAATAATTTGTCCCCCTCCCCCCTCTACTTATTGGAATAAACTCGCCCTTATCCAGATTTATTTCACTCTCCTATGAAATCCCCAAATATTAAGCTGAAAAATGACTATCATATTACAAATAGCTTCTGGCATTTAATTTTCAAATATTTGCCAGAAAAGGCCCACTTTAAAATAGCTCCTGGATTCATCGAATTTTCCAAAAGATTCCTGGCAAACACCACCAACGTTGGCCTGGCTCATCTTCAGGCCCTAGGCTAATATTTCATAGGGCCTTTCACAACACACATCGATCAAATATAATTTTATTATAAAATTTAAAAATAAATTACCAAAGAAGACAATTTGTTTTTAGTATTGATTCCTATAATTATGATACACCCCTGCCAAACCAGAATAAGGATTCTTGACAGGGGCATAACATCCAATCTAATATAATCAAATAATTTTTTAACTGCACTTACACAAACTAAGCTTTAAAATATCAAACCTAACTGTCAAAATTAAATCTAAATACAAATATTCAGCTGATTGAAATAACTTTACTTCACACGGTTAAAAATAAATACAAATGTACAGCTTAGTAAAATGTAAAAATAAAACCTAATACATCCCTTAACTTTAGCAAGGATATACTCATTAACTAATCACTAAAAAGTTTATAACACTGGATAATATTATAAAGTATACAATTGAGTAAATAAAATAAGGTTTTTAAAAGAAGTTTCAGAATATATTACAACATGGAAAGTTATACCTTTTGCGCTGTAACAATACATTCGGAATTTTTTTATTATATTTACATAATCATCGAAGCTAACAGTACCAAATTAAAATTTATAGTCATTGAACAAAAACATCCACCAATTCTGGGAACAAGCATTGAGAGAAAGAATAACTTTTTCTTGTCAAAGTAATAACTTAAGCTCTTCATTGGATGCTGCTATTTCATCTATTTTTCAAGATCGTGAAAATAGTAATTTTCTACATATATTAACAAGAGTGGAGACAAAAAAAACCGCTTATTGATATCTTAATCTATTTTTGAAAACTTAAGCTTTTAAAAAAAACTATCACATGTTACTTGCGTACAGAGTTATTTCAAAGTTGAAAGAAAGCGGCTGCGTTCAGGTTAGTGAAGAATCTGGATTGCACTGATATTTCATGTAAAACAGAAAATGCTCAACGTTAACACTTTTTCGAGACTAGAATGTTCTTTCATACAAAGTTTGAAGTTAGCATCTTGGTCCTAGACATCAAGCTCGTCCTCATCTTCAGACTCACTATACCCAATATCATTGCTGAGGGAACTGCAGGTTTTATGGAGAACAGCTTTATATTCGCTCTCTCTCAGTTAACTGTGGCACAATCTCCTCTCTTTCAGTTATGGTTATGGTGCTAAGCACATACTTACTCTTTTATCTTAAAATAGACACATTTAATTTGTAGGATGTGTAAAAATAAATAACATATAATGTTGCACAAACACCATCACAAAGCACAAATAAAATAATATACAGTATTACAGTAAAATTGAGGAAAAAGGAACATCTCTGTCCCCCAAAGAGAATAACAATCAATTTCATATTTCAAAGGCCAGAATAAAATATATATTTGATTATAGCTCAGAAAATGAAACCATATTTCAAATAAAATATTTTTTATTTTTAGTAGCACTACAACTTATTATTGAAACATTCCTTCGTATCTCAAATAGATGTGGGGATATGATTGAAATTTTGTGTGTTTGCCAATGTAAGGTACCCTCAAAGTTATTTTCATGGGAAAGTCAGAGCTACCATTTATTTTAATTTTTTTTGTTTTGACAAACAGTGCCTAAATACAAATCTTAGTCAAAATTGTTTTAATGGATTTTAAGAAAATATTTTTTTAAATCTATTTGTTCTTTAGTAAACACCCTTAATTTTAAGGTTATACATCTAATTACAAAAATATCCTCGGGGTACCCTCATAAAAACCCTAGATACATTATTTTAGCCCGATTGTTAAAATGGTTTCGGGTCTAGGCCGAGATACAGACACAGACAGTCAGCATTTCGAAAATATTCTCAATTTCAGGGGGTTATGAAATGTTAACTTTTTTTTTATAAAAATCTTGAGATCGATTTTTTTTATGATCATAATATTTCTCTCTTTGAGGGGCCTATAGAAAGTAATAAGAAACAATTGTTACGACTCTACTGGATTCACTCTGTTTCATTAAAATCCATGATAGAGCCTTATGTTTACGCCACTACACTTGGCTCTTACCTTTTTTAAGCAATACAATTTATCACGACTATGCCGAGTGTTGCCCCTTAGTATAAGATTTTAACATTGTCATTTTTAATGGGAATTGCTTAATGGAGGACTCCTCGACTAATCCAAACAAATTTATGACTGTGTAGACCAAGGAGATTTGGATATTTAAATAGGCTTGAATGCCATTGGATGTTTCCTTCATGCTACCCAATCCATCAGATGAACACCTGACAACATTTGCAATTTAAATTCCTAATTTGTTAAGCTCTGACTAAAGAAAGTCATACAATTTGTTACCACTATAATCATCTACTACTATTAATTGCAGCAAACTTTAGTTTACTTTAACACGATTCACAAAACTAACACAAAGACCTAACTGATCCACCTCTTGTGTACCATCTATCCACCACCACCTCTTGTGTACCATCTATCCACCATCAAACTATAAACAACTGACTCCCGAAACTTTCTCAAAATTAAATTTTGTTCCAATAACGTTTTTATTTTACTATTAAGATTTTGAGATAAAAAAATGTCCAGTGAATCTCTCTTCTCAAACCAGTGTTTCACTACAATGCACAATTTTTCTTTGAGAAGGGATATCAGGAGGGGGGGACACTTCTTCACCTCAAACTTTTATATTATTTTTACAATTATTATTAACACCGCATCTTACTACTCATTCAGGTTATACGCACTAACGCTAATGTGTAATGGTAGGGTGATTGTGAGATGAAATGGAGGACCTACAGTTTAACGTGGAATCCGAACCACGGTGGAGGCCTGGCATTCCCCACATTCACAAGATGTCTTGTCAGAGGTGAAGGAAGGGTTTGGCAATCAGATAAATTTGTGCCAGAAATGAGGGTTAAACTCAAGCTTGTATAGGAGGAGGGAAAACATAATTATTTCAAATTTGAGTGTCTATTATGGCGAAAGAGATTTTATTACATTCCCCTTAAGAAAATTATGTGCCAAACCGAACACAAATTGTTATAATGTATCTGCCGCGAGCCCCCCTTGGAAACCTGTTGACCCATTCTGGTGGGAGATTGCCGATTAGCTGACCTGACCTGGCCAGGCCAGCGCTGAACACCACTATACTTAGCTTATAAGAAGTGGAAAGAAGAACAGTTTTGCAGAAAGCAAAGGAAGAGGCAAAAGTGTTAGATCATGAAATGTAAAAATTGAAAAAGGTTTTGTGGTTGAATGAATTTTAACTTTTGTCTACATTCTAAAAAATATTTTGTTTTTGGGTTGTATCAATCTTAATTTTTAATAATGTTAGGTAACTGCAATTATCTTTATTTCCAAGTAATTTTTATCAACATAAGATTTGTTAGTTATTTTTCATTGAAGATTATTTATTTTTATTACTATATATCTATAAACAAATTCACCATCAAAAATACTTGTGGAAAGTATCGACTGTCAAGGGGTGGTGGGGATAATAGTTTTTGTGTTAGAGTAAATTCCCTGGCTGTAATCATTCTTTAAAGTTGTGCCACCAAGGCTGATTACTTGTAGCTCTAAAGTTCTACGAGTGAGGTGAAATGACATACCAATTTTGCCAGGAGAGGTATTTTCACATAACTTCCAGGGTTGTTTTACATGCCACGTGGAACTGACTGCTTTACTTCCCCTCCGAAAGATGTTGAGCTATGATTTTTTCTCGCTCAAGAAAAAGCCCTAGGCCTCTCTTGGATTTGAACCCACAATATCAGGTCCTGGGGCAAGCACTTTAAGACCATTGAGGTCGACGGTGGTATAGGTCATTCAAAAAATGTAATGTGTTTTTTAAAGATGCATAGAATCCACCATTTTTCAAATATGAAACTTCACTTTGCCATCAAATCCCTAATTAAAATTGGAATTTTTGATATTATTGTAAGCATAAGTATTTAACGTTCCCAATAACTATGATTTTTTCCTTCACTTCTGATTTTGTTTATTTTAAATGGTAAATTAATGATCTTGGTTTTGGTTGTTAGGTCTTTCCTATCATTATTTTGATTTTAACCACAAGAAATTATTTAACTATAATACCTTAAAAAAATAACTAAACTTGGTACCTATTTAAAAAAATATTATGATTTGAGCCTTGAATACATGAATATTCCTTGTAGGTTCTAGAGTCCCATCCTTTGTATGTACTAGAATATATGCGTCAATACACTTGATTCTTGATGTAAAAATGTTTAACTATGACAGACCTAGGCCTACCCTAACGTTGTATCATCTTACGATTTTGAAATAGTGATTGTTTGTCTCTGAGTACCTTTCATATATACTGGATTTCTTTAAAAAAATATACTGGAAATGCTGGAAATATTCTGGAATTTCAAAACTATACCTGTATATGCATACAAAAAATTAATTATATAATTCACTAGCAATTTAGAAAAGTGTCCGTACAGTCATAATAAAAAAAAATCAAAATTATATAATTATTGGTTCATCTAGAATTTTGGTCGCAAATCAGTCATTTCTATTCTACTGTGTAATAGTAGCTATGCAACCTCACCTTAAAATTAGGTATAACACATCATAAATAAATTAAATATGTGTGAAGTTGTGTAATTAATTTATTCATTTCTTGGCTTTTTTATTATTTTGTCTCACCATAACTATTTATAAATAACCTTACATAAGATGAATTCTGACTGACCCCTCCCCAAATATTGTACCTCACCTCACCCCACCCACAAACCCTTGTGTAATTTAAAGATGCCCATCCCTGGGTTGTACAGTTGATAAAATTGACTACGATTGTGAGAGGGTCATGAATGGGCACTTTTAATACTAAATAATTTAATTATTGTGGCACTTAGAATAATAAGCAAGTTATTACTCCTTAACGATTCTTTAAGTAGAATTTGGTTAGTCTAAAATGTTGATAAATATATGAAGCAAGAGATTTTTTACCAACACAAAAAGGTTATTGTCAACAGCCTATAGATATTTTGCCAGTAATTTTGAAATGTTTCCAGATGGAAGTTAAAAAGTTTCTTAGTTAGCTGTAAAAATGGATTGCATTCCTACATCCTCAAAGTGGTAACTTTTCTTCATAAAACATATTTAAAATAAAACGGGTTTTCTCTAAAATTTTAAATACAAAAATTATAATAAACTAACAATGATAAGCATTTGCATTTTAATAATTTTACCAAAACATTGGGCAAAATGAATATTATCAAACTTGACTACCATTCTTAGCAAAATTAATATCATCCAACCAAACTACCATTCTTAGCAAAATTAATATCATCCAATCAGACTACCATTCTTACTGTTAATTTTTTTTCTGATAATTGAAATAAAGGAGAGGTTTTCAATATTTCATAATTCTTTCATCCAAATACATCATACTTTTCCATGGATGTCCAATATTTTATCTGGATGTAGTTTACCATTAACTAACACTAAAATGCAGTTTACTATAGATTAAATAATATGTCCTTAATATGGTGAGTCTTGATCAGGTCATGTCACCAGAAATCCTGTGGTCAACCTGTCGTGCACAAATCACCATGTTTTATTCTCGACTCTTTTGGGTAAAGTGTAGTGTGTTTGCAAAAACAAATATTTAAATTATGTTTCACTCAAAAGTGTATATACTTTAAACATAGCAAATTATTAGTAATAATAAGAATATCCCTTTTGCCTATTAAAAAATCTCAAGACCGATTGCACTGCTTTAACAATACTATGGTTTGACTTGTTCTTCATGATTTACAATAATTTCACTCTTTCTAATAACAGCTTATAACTTTGCTATTTTTTTATACTTGATTAGTTTAAATTATTAGTCTTTGACATTGAGTTAACTTTATGTCAACAGATGCTAATTCTTTTCACCAAACATCTAAATGGATTGATGATGTGCGAACTGAACGTGGTAGTGATGTTATCATCATGCTAGTGGGAAACAAAACTGATCTTTCAGATAAACGACAAGTGTCAACTGAAGAGGGTGAACGCAAAGCAAAAGAACTTAATGTGATGTTCATAGAAACTAGTGCAAAAGCTGGCTATAATGTTAAACAGGTGAGCGTTTGCTTTTATTACAACTTTAGACTACAAGTTACACCTATCCACAAGATTTTATTAAAAAACATTCTATTGGCATTCATAATTGACTATAGAATAAAATGTATAATTTCAACTATTATGTGAAAGTAGAATTTTGAAATCCACTTCGTAAGTATCATATTATTAGAATATCTTTTTAAAATTAATTGGTTTTGATTAAACTTAATTCGATAATTGTGTTATGCTTAACTAGACATGATTGATTGGCTGATTTATTCAAATTCCTGGTTTAATCCGTTCTCTTAAATGATTATCTACAATCTATTAGTTTATGGGTTTATTTCCTCTAAACCTTACTTAATTTTGAATAAACATATGAATTATAAACGTAAAAATACTAAAGTAATCACATTTTTAAGAGGTTGAGTTTTTTACTTTAGCTATTTCGGCGAGTTGCTGCAGCTCTTCCTGGCATGGACTCAACTGAAAACAAACCTCCTGAAGACAGTATCCTTTATACATATATATATACATATTTGAATAATGTCCACGATTTTTTTAAATTTGATAATAAACATTTTTTGCTATAGCAAAAAGGGTCAGTCCATGTCAAATCAACCAATGCACAAAACCTTGATAGTATAGATATGGTTCTTTTGTTGTATGTTTGTAACTCACCACAAAATGAACCTAATATTTTTTCAGACAACCCATTTTTCAGTTTTTAATTTATTTTAAGTGTCAAAAAGCTCAAAAATCATTGGCCCATGATAACTTTAAAATCCATTTTCTTGGGAACTATGAGAGCTACACACCTATGCAAGGTGCCGTTTTAAAGATTATTAGAGGAGCTTTCATTTGATGTCTAACATGATATATTTTGGAAAAAAATAACAAGCATATTTTCAAAATTTCAATTTGAAATTAAAAAAAAATTAGATTCTTAAAGTCTGAAAAAAAATCACATTTGCTTGTATATTGTTTCTGAAAATGTAGTCCAAATTTTAAGGTGGTATCTTTATGGCAACATGTAACACTTTAATTTGTTTGTAGGTGTACATCTTTTAGCTAGTCTGTAGTTCATACTTACATTTTGATAATTTCTTAGGGTAGTATTTTAAGAATTTTGTAATAGCAGGAGATAGTGGAACGCATGCTTTCTGTATACGTACAACACACCAGAATGTGAAACTTATGATTGGTGGAGCTAATTTAAACAAAGTGATTCTGCAAGGAAATGAGAAACCTTTAAAAATATACCAAGACTGTATGGTGAAAATTATGTGTAACCCTCCAGGACAGAGCTGTTACTTAGATGAGTGTGGTTTAAGTCCCAGCATCACTGATTTCAAGGAAACTTTACTGAATAGTCTTAAAGAAGAAATTATGGAAAATATAATCTACAACCAGTGGGCTTCAGTTGATCGGTGTACTTTTGAAACTTTTTGTAACTCTACATAGGATTTTGTTGAGGAGTTTTTTTAAGCCAGTTAAAAACTTTGAAAAGACACTATTTTATTGCCAAGCAATAACCTGCATTTTTTTCAGATAACAAAAGTACAATGAGTTCAAATGAAGCTTTAGGGACATGTGTCTTTACAAAAAACTACTATTTGGTTTTACAAGAGACGAGGCACAATCTTGTCATTGGAATATCTCGATGGCCATTTTTCACCCATTTGTTGTTTACTATAAAGAAAATGATGAAGTAAGGTACAAGAGTTTTGTTTTCATTTCAGAATGTTTAAAACATGATACAATTTTAGTGCATGCATTTTAAAGGTAATTTCTCCATTTTTTTAAAGAAGAGATGCTTCCAAACTTGACCATAATTTTCTATTATTCTGACAGGTCTGCCACCCAATTCAAAAATAGAAAAAACTTTTCAAATCTGTTCACCCACAGTACTGATTTTCATGACATCCTTGCAGAATGGCATTTTTATGCCACTGCGTATGGCAAAGGGTATGTGATGGTGTTGGTGGCACCGTTAAAAGGCTTGAAGCAAAAGCTAGTTTTCAAAACTCCCTGTCAAGCCAAATCATGACGCCTAAACAGCTGTTTGAGATGGGAAGGAAGAATATCACAATGAAGACTTTTTTCTATGTAACTAATGAGTACCTAGAGGACGAGAGACTATTAGAAAATCGATTTGATGAAGCTGTAGCTGTAACAGGAACTTGGAATTTCATGCTTTTCTCCCTGTGCCTGCAGAAAAAGTAGAAACTAAAGTGTTTTCAGCCTTCGAAAAAAACTATTTACATCTTGTAAGAGAGTGCGCAGAAGTAGATGATGCTCCACTTGAACAATGAATTGGTTTTGTGACATGTGCTTACAATAACTCTTGGTGGACAGGATTTGTATTATCAACTGATGAAGTAGAATGTGAAGTGACAATCTCTTTTCCGCAACCATCTGGACCCACAACTTCATTCTCATACCCTAGTTGACCAGATGTAATTACTGTACCAGTAAACATAGTACTTTGCAATGTGGACCCAACAACTGTAACAGGAAGAACCTACACATGAACTAAAAAGAAGATGGAAAAGGCATCTAATATATTATCCAAGAAACAGAAGGCTCTATACATTTAGGTATGTATTTGAGTTTATATAAAAACCAAATAGACCTAAAAAGACTGGTTTAAGGCTGTACAAAGCCTACAAAGAACATAAGTTTTTCATGTTGTCAAAAAGATAACCACCTTGAAATTTAGACTGCGTATTCAGAAACATTGTATAAGCAAATGTGATTTTTTTCAGACTTTTAAAAATCTAGTTTTTTTAAAAAAAATTGTAAATTGAAATTTTGAAAATATACTTAATTCATTTTTTATTTTCAAAATACATCACGTTACATATCAAATTAAAGCTCCTCTAATAGGCTTTAAAACGACCCCATGCACAGGTCTGTAGCTCTCATAGATTCCAAGAAAAAGGCTTTTAAAATTATCATGGGCCAATAAGTTTTGAGCTTTTTGACACTTTAAAAAAATTAAAGAACAGGAGGTCCAAACAATAATAATGTAGTTTCATTTTGCAGTGAGATATAAACACCAAAAAAGAACAATATCTATAATATCAAATCCTAAAACTATTTTTCCATTGGCTTAGTTGACATGGACTCACCCAAAAGTATTTATTATGTTTGTCAAATATTTCTGAAATGCTAGCTCATTGTTGACTAACCAAATACCCTTTGAGTATATATATCTAAGGTTTGTATCAAGGTCAGGTGCAGTGGACAAATACTTTCTGCCCGCCACACCCAATCCCCACCCCTCCTCCCCCAAACAAAAACATTTTGTATATACATTTTTAAGGAATAATTTTCTGTGAGATCTACATATAAATGCTCTAGACCAGCGGTTCCCAAGCTGTGGCGCATGTACCACCAGTGGTACATAGAGTTTCCGGGTGGTACTCCGTGAGAAGCAAAACAAAACAAGTAGATCAAAATCAGAAAATATAGAGCCTCATCAAATTTTATATATAAACTTTGACTAAGTCTAACCAGAAGTAAAACATTTAAATGGTGTTTGAAGGGGTGGCAACACTGATTTTATCTTAGACAGCCACGCAGTCTGTGTTATTGTATCCCTGGGCGCCTTTAAAAATGTACCTGAATAGTAAATATTCAGCATTATCCTAGTGGTACTCCAATTATAGGCATTGTTAAGGTGGTATTCTGTTAAAAACGTTTGGAAATTGCTGCTATAGACTATACAATGTACATCGTATGAAAGCAGAACTAAGCTTATTACAAATTAAATTGAGATTTCCCATTTTAAGTTATTCTTTGGACAAAGCCCTATACAGCTATTTATATATTATTCAAAGTCATATTTTATAAATGCAAGATGTTTATTTTACATGTTGGCTCAAACAATTATTTTCCGAATAAGGTTGTCGTGTATAATTCCAGTCACAGCAAGCATTTGAGATTTAATTACTTATTATATTTTATTATCTTAGTTCTTTGTTAATGTTAACACATTACTAAGTGATCCAACTAAAATAAATTCAATATATAAATACTGAGTTGATAGTAAAATATTTATAGTTAGCTTCAGTAAAATTTTATCTTGCAAACAAGGGAAAGTTTTTTTTACTTAGTCTATATTACAACAACAATAACTGATATATTTTTATATTTAACCTTACTTAACTGTAATAGTAATACACAATCAGGGTTGCTATGTACCTGTAAAACAGAATAAACACAGGGAATTTTTGTGTCTGGATAAAACTGGAAAAATACAAGCACTTTTGCAAAATCTAGTACAAATACTGGAATATTATTTAATTTGTGACCTACAACTGAAAGCTTAAAATAACAGGTCTTTGGATGGCCTAAAACAGTAAACTTAAATATTAAGGTGCAGTAGAAGGGAGGGCAAGTATTTTTACAGTTTTTATAGAATAGAAATGGTCTGAAAAAAAAAAATCAAATATTTCTCAAGTAGCATCATAGAGTTGAGTTTTCTGCACATGCTAATATTAACAGATTTTGTACATATGGTAAGGGTGTCCTGGAATTTTTTCAAAACTTTTTAAATAAAGAGAAAAGGTTTTGACAAAATTTCAGGACAGCCTTGACAGATATTCAAGATCTGTTGATATTAGTATGTGCATAAAACTAAACTCTATGTTGCTATTGGAGAAATATTTAATCTATTTTGTCCAAAAAAATGAAATGCCATAAAAACTGTAAAATTACTTGCGTTCCCTTCTACCGCACCTTAAGCATGCTGATTTAAACATGTTTTAATAGTTTTTACCTATTAAACCAAGGTTGTTTTCCAACATAAGATGTATTTACACATACATTTTAAATAGTCTCTTTTTAGACATAATTTAGATGACGTCACACAAGCCATTTAGGTGGAAAACTACATTTGATTACTCTTTTTGTCATTCTAAGATTCTTGGAAAGCTAGCAATTTTTTCTGTAAAAACTGGAATACACAGGAAGTTTGGTAGTAAGTAAATAGTGTCAAGTGGCAACCCTGACAGTGAATGTTTTACCTTAAGATACCTTCAATGGCATATATAAATTCTTACAAAACATAAAATAAAATAACTTCACTATAGTAAAAAATATAGTATTATAACTAGCCATAGTATAATAAACTATTTATTATAACCATGCCATAATACCAGAATATTACCTAAAACAAAATATAGTTTAATAAAAATAAGTGTTCATGGCCATTCTCCTCTTAGGTCAAAAACCCGAGGTTTGGTTTGATGTGATTTATTTCCATTCGGAGTTGGGCATGATGCACTCAGCTCTTTAGCTGTTTAGTGCTGCCTACACCATCTGGTAGAAATCCCAGGTACTAAGGGAGTTCAGGAAGTGTGGTGGCTCCTAGTTGCCTTTCACACAAAATTTCTATGAGTAAGCACTAAAGTGCCTACCAATTTTGCCGGAAAGTTATTTTCACATACCTTTCAAGATTATTTTACCACAATAAACATGAAACTAACGGCTTTATTTCCCCTGCAAAGGAAGTTGTGCTACATATTTTTTATTTCTTGAGAAAAATCCATCTACCTCAGTTGGGTTTAAACTCATGAGCATCGAGTTTGAGGTGAGCACTTTATCCCAAGACCAGCAAGGTTGACTCACAATCACTATCTAGTTATAAGCAAAGGAAAATCTGAAGATATATATTAAATAACTATTGATCAATATGCATATAGAAAAATAATCTGACACTAGGGGGTTTTAGAACAAGGCTCCTTTTATTAAAGATCTATTAAACTTTTGATTGTTTTTATTTAGAATAACTGCTGGACATGTTCTTTTTCTAGAATATTACAGCATCTAGATTCTTTCCATTTAATAAGGTGAGTAATAAAATTAGTGTATTCTAGGTGTTGTCTCAAGGTTAGTTAATTTAATTGTTTCTCTATTGCAATACATGATGTTATGTTTCAGTAAATAGTTCATATTCAATAGAGTGTTAAGTTTGGATGCTCCTATAAAAGTTTTAATTATTTTCTTATTTTTTTAGGAACACTTGAAACTAGTCAATGTTGTTCAACTACTAGACCATCATTGGCTTTCAATCCCTTAAAGAATCTTGCCAATACTTTATGTATATACCACTACATTAGAGTAACTATTATCTTATGCATTCAGTGTTTTTAAATGAAATTGTTTTCTTAGAGTTCAAGAATACTAAATTGGCCTTAACATTTAACTCTTTGTAGATTATAGTTAGCTCAAACACTACTTAATTGTCTTGAGGGAAAAAGTTTTTTTTTGTCTAGTGTTTAGGGAGGTGGAGACTGAGAACTCTAAAATCCCCCTATAAATTCATCATCACCATCATCATCATTTACAGATTCTAGCCTGTGGCTGAGTCAGTTTGTAAAACACCACCATCTTGCTCTGTCTTTCCATCATTCCTTCTCACTTACTCATGTCCACTATTATCCTCTTTCTTGAACAGTTGCTATACCGCCTGCTCCTCCCATATCCTTCTAGGTCTCCCTTTAATTAGTTTTCCAATATACTTTCTCCAGCTTTCTTTTTGGATTGTTTTCCTTTTCCATCTCCATTACATGCCCATACCTTCTCTCTCTAGCTTCCTCTACAATCCCTTGTAAGCCATATACCCCAACTCCTGCCTGCACTGCTTTATTTTTAATCCTATTTATCTTGGTAACAGCTAGCATACTCATCAAGAACTTAATTCCCGTGGCCTTCACCTTCCTGGTTTCTCTTACATTCAGTGCCCATGCTTCTGCTGCATATGTAGCTATTGGTACAAAGTATGACTTATATACCACCGTCTTGCATTTCAAAGGAACTTCTATTTTCCATAGCAGGTTTCTTACACACCTGTAAAAACCCTCCCCCTACTGTCCCCTTCTCATTATATCTTCTCTACTCACACACTTCAGCCCAATCACACTTCTAAGATACTTCTCACTCTTTATGTCTCTCACCTCTATTCCATCTTGGTGTAGATTATTTCTAGGTCTTGATTAACTTCCTCGTCATTACCAACACTTCACTCTTTATAATGCTAAATTTCATCCCACACTCTTTCATATGCTTGTTACTTTCCTGTAACTGTTCCTGTACTTCCTTCTCCTTTTCCTCCCTTACCATCAAGTCACAGGCTAACATTCTACATGTATGTATACAAACTTAAATAAACTTTGGTGTATTTACTATTCTATTTTATATGCAAATTAACAAATACTATTTAATTATTGTTTTTATATTCGCCTACAAGACATGCTTTAAAACTTCCTATTGTGACATTAACTCTGTTAACATTTCAAATGATAGATTAACTTTTGGTACATCCATTATAATTTTGTTGAAATAAATATATTTCTTTGAATGAAACAAATTATTCAATACAAGAAAATGAATTAAATATATTAATTAAAGATTAAAAGATTATAATCTTGTCATCAAAGTAAAAGGTCAGCTTAAGTAAAGGAACGATTCTCAGAACAAAGCTAGTAGCTCACATAGGCTTAATTACTTGACCCCACCCTTGATTTTCATACACCTACCAACCGAAAAATTATTTTAAAACTGAAACAAAGATGGAAAATCACTACCAGTTATTACAAAGCTGTTAAAGGTTGTGCCATTTGTATCGGTATGAGTTTTTTTAGAAAAGTAAAATCATTGTCACTAGAGTGATGTTAATTTTAATATAAAATTATGTCAAACTCAAAAAAATTATAAACATATGCTCTACACATGGTTAATTAAAGAAACATTTATTCCATGATACCATAAAAGTTGAGTGATAGTTTTTCTTACTATCAATGTTATTGATACATGTATTAACAATATCACTTTTGTTGTATCAAATTTATATACAGAATTTAATAAACTTGAGACCAATATTCTTCACACTAATTTTTATTAAGATTTCTCATAGGCGTATATTTATTATAACTGAAAACCAGATCCATGACCTTGATTTATTTGCTAAATATTATCATAATTCACTTATATCTGAGCTATACGCAAACAGTAGCATATAAAGGGGGTTTTCAGAGATTTATTCTTTTTTAATAAATAGATATGGTTCACAAAATAAGTACATTGCTTGGCTACTCAACAGATCTAGATGCTGCATTATGCTAAGCATGCTTTATAACGGCTTTTAAAGGGGATACTACATGGGCCATCAACATTCAAGATCGGATTCATATTTTCAGAAATATTAAAACACACCAAGGAGCTATTCTTGATATTTCCAATTGTATAACATATGATAAGTTATATTCCCATAAAATAATTTCCAAAGGAGAATAAAAGACTTCACGTAGCGAAGTGAAGTAATAAGGGAGTCTTTTGAAATGGGTGTTTCATTTAAGAGCTCGGTTTAGGCTCAGGCCAACATATTATTGAGGTTTTTAGAGTATTGGGCATTAGCTGTAGGTGGTACCATATAACTCGTGTGTAGCCCAGGCTTATCAGCCGGTACCGAGGAATCGTAGCAGACCGAACACTTCCAAGTCGGAGATCAGTCTACCTTTCACCGAGCACCGAGGTGACCTGTCTCGCATTTCAAAGATTGGGCAGGGGTGAGGGGGACACATTAAGTCGGCCCAGATAGAAAAACCCTTGGCTTTGACGGTGTGTGCAACTTATGTTTCAGAGAAGTGGTCGCTAACAATAGTTATTTATACCCTTGCCGAGAAGTGATTGTTTACCAGTCACTAGGTATATACTGGCCAAGGTATGATGGATTACAGTAACTAGGGATATCCTGGCAGAGAAGCGATGTTTCAGTTAAGTACAACCAACAAAGGAATGAATGATGGCTTACAGTCAGACGGTATATCCTGATAAAGGAAAGATAGCTTAGTCACAAGGTACGGGCTATATCCTAGCAAAGGAGAGATGGCTTACAGTCTTGCCTTACTGTTAATAAAAATTAAACATTTATTGAAAAAAAGTAGTTTATAGTTAAAATATTTATTTTATTTTAAATTCATTATACTAATATCAGATATGTTGAAATAGAACAATTGATTCTATGAGCATGGTGGTTGTTACGTGAATGGTATATACACTTTACATGCATATTAAAAAATAAAAACATCTTTAATTAATAATAGCATGATTGTGTTTTAGCCACTTTTTTAATTAAAAAATATAAATGTTTAAATCTTGATACATCCAATAAATATGTCGTAAATCCAATTACACTAAATCATTTTTAAGGCACATTTGGTTTAATAGTAAAATAGAGAATACCAAAGAGAATAATGGAAATAAATGTTTTAGGAAAAAGACCGCACAGGAGGCAAAAAAAAAAAGATGGGAGTTCTAAATAACAGAAAGTGTGCTAGTGAGAGGAAAAGACTGGAAGCAAATAAAGGAGGAAGAATAGTGGAAGGATATAGGAAGATGGAGGCATTTTAATAAACTGACCCGGCAACAGGCTTGAAGCATATATATATATATATATATATATGTAAAAATATGACAATTGATTGTTATTAATTGATCCTGTTTAACTGTTCTATTACAATTGTCTAAAACCTAGAATGTTTATGTAAATAATCCACTTAATAATTTTATCCGCCCCACCTATCTCGTTGTAAACGAATTACTATGTTAAAGTGTGTGTTAAGCTTTGGCCCCAATTATTATAGTTAAAATTACATTCAATTTCATGAAGTTATAATAAGGACACAAGAATCGAACTGGGTACATTTATCTTTGAGTGGTAGTTTTTTATGCTAAATTAAGTCATCTAATACCCTGATAAATAATTGTATATTTAAGTAGGCAACTGAGCCTATAAAGCTGATAACTGTTGAGATTACATATGAATACAGTATAGTTTATAATGATATAAATTGCCTACATCTCTATTAAAATGTTTCTTTATTTGACTCGGAAGACCCAAATAAATAATATTTAACCAAAATAGTTGCATATTTGGAGGCTGCTGGTCAGAGGTATTATTCATATCGCATTTAACCTATTGCCGTTTACAGATGGGTCCAAGTTTAAATCTCATCAGGATACTATTTTGGTTTTACAAGAAATAGCACATAGCTTAAAAAGATTTTGTAAAAATTAACAGAGCATGCCAAACGTTGAAAAGTGATTTTTTAGTCCCCTTAGTATGTTTATTACAGTGATTACTAATTACTACCAGCATCAGTGGGCACATGGTCTCCATGATGTGAGCCCGCAAGCGATCTATACTAACAGAGTAGCTTCGCAACTGTCTTTACAAGGTTGAGTTGACCCTGTTCCAGACCCACTGCTTAACAGAAAAATTCTGAAAGTGCCAAGGATCGATCTTGGGGCATCTGGATCTGTGTTTTTCTATGAAGTGTTCTTCATTTGCTGAATTCTAATAGTGTCCAATCCTGTGGTTCTCAAACCCTGTTCCGCGGTGGAAGCCATATGGAATGACCAGATATTCTGTGAAATGGCTGTCTTTTATAGTTTAATAATGAAATGAGAGTGGGAAATTATCCATCCTTAGTACATCCAGCCGGGATTTGAGTCTTGATCTCCCCGTCACCGACAAACCAGACTAGACGAGCTTGATGTTTAGTTCGTGTGCCTATCGATGGGAATTGAATAATATTGCTGATAAGTGTGTCTAACTTAGAATTTCTGTAACTGCTCTAAATACAATTATTTGGCAACTGATTATTTTATTACTAACTGTGTCTTCCTTACGAAAACAAAATTAGAAGTGTTGAAATTTTAAAAAGGAACATTTTACATTTATCTAATAACGTTTGAATACATGAACGAGTTTCTTCATTAAGTAAAGCAGAATGATGCCATGTCTTCCACTTCGGTGGTTGAATGGTCTAGGCCAGGGTGTTATTCTCGCATTAGACTAGACTGACAATGTTGGGGAGATGGGGTTTCGAATCCCATTTGGATGTAATGATGGTGGTTTTTCCTGAATAGTTTCCATTTTAGTGCAAATCATGGTACTTTACCTATTAATTATAACTTCCTTATCCCTAGCAATTTAGCATAATTAGTACATATGAATATAGCCCGGATGGTTAGTAATACTCAGTAGCACAAAAAGTCACATACGGAGGTTATAGTAGTAGTTATAGTAGTACTAGAAAAATAGAAAACACAAACTAAGCCTATATTCTTTAAAACTGAAATAACATTTGGTTTCAACTCGAGCAAAACTTATCAATAGCTGTAATGTGATTGGTCTGTCAAAGAGACCACAGGGTCCTTCTCACTTCTCCCCTCATCTTGTGAATGTGGGGAATACCAGACCTCCACCGTGGTTCGGATTCCACGTTAAACTGTAGGTCCTCCATTTCATCTCACAATCACTCTACCATTACACATTAGCGTAAGTGTGTATAACCCGAACGGGTAGTAAGACGCGGTGCTAATAATAATAATAATAATAATAATAATAATAACTTCTCCCCTCCCCCGTGTACTTCTGCCCATCAAGTTGTTTTTCTTCTGTTTGACATTCTCCCTCCCCCTCCTCCCTTTGTTACCCATGATAGCCGTGTGCTCGGTCAGCCAACACTCGGCATCAGCACTAGCTGGGCTCAGATATAGAGTCTAATTTAAATTATATCTTAAGTTTTTGTGTTAAAACCACAGAATTTTACCACAAAATTCTTATCCCAAAGCTCATAGCTAGAACCCTATGGTTTTAATTTAGTCTAGTTCTCCATATTTCTCTGGTAAAATGAAGATAATTTTTGACAATTTACTATATTTTTCTTTCTCGTTAATGAAATGAAAAAAAAAAAAGGTTTTTTTTAACGTACTCCTCTTCGCTGATAAATTTGTTAAATAAGACACACATGTTTCAGTTTATCTTTTGAGTAGTATGGTGGCCTCTTAATTCTTACCCCTGCTTTTTCTAATCTGCCTTTCAGAGGCCATAACAAATGTCTTAGTAGTGGAAATCAAGCTGTGTTTCTGTCAATTATTGCTTTATTTTTCAAATATAACCCCTTCTTTAAAAAAATGTTGGAAAAAAAAGAAGGTAGAGGTACCATCTTGTTTTGGGCATGCCTGTTCTTGAAGCATGGCACTCTAGAAAGCATTGGGTTTTATCTTCAGGGACTCGGCCAGGGAACAATCTGGTCCTCTTATAAAAAAGTAATTTTATAGATACAAACTTTACCTACAACACTGTACAAGATGAACACTTCAAAAACCATCACTAACAGCTCTGATTGATTACTGTATTAAATATGTTATCTTATCCAAGTTAAACATATTATTAGCACCGCGTCTTACTACCCGTTCGGGTTATACGCACTTACGCTAATGTGTAATGGTAGGGTGATTGTGAGATGAAATGGAGGACCTACAGTTTAACGTGGAATCCGAACCATGGTGGAGGCCTGGCATTTCCCACACTCACAAGATGTCTTGTCAGAGGTGAAGGAAGGGTTTGGTAATCAGGTAAATCTATGCCGGGACCGGGGATTGAACCCCGGCCGCCAGCATAGTCAACATATAACTGAAGTAAAGTTGCAGTAAATGCCTTATGTCTGACCATGGCTCAACTAAGGGGAATAGGAATTATTTACTTAAAGATTTTTTTGTAGTTCAGTGGTAGGTATTGACAACCTTACTTGGATACCTACTAAAAGGTATACTTTATTCTGCTATTCGAGTGCACCCAGCCTTACTCGTCTTGAGTCAGATTTGGGAATGTCTTCATTTGATTTCTGAATAACTTCTTGTAAATTAATAACATAGCCTATATGGCTTATATTGCTAACCAAGGGCACTATATACCTACAATTGCCTGACATTTATATTGACAACTTTACTATTTAGTGTGGACTTACTACCAGTAGAAGCATGCTGGTATCTAATGTTACCACTGATAATAGTTGAAAATGAAATAAAATATATGTTTTTTAAAAGTTGAGAGAGTAAATTCATACAATGAAAATGTACTCAGTACTCACTTTTGTGAATCTCTAAATGGAACACATCAGTTAGAGTGTTTCCACAAACATTGCTGGTTTAAAGACCTCTTTGAAACTTTATAGTGTGCATATGAATGATATTTTGCAATTCCAACTGAATTTGTGAGAAAAAGGTATTTTACCACTCTGTAGTACAGTTACAGTCTGCAGCTACCAGTGCTTCTTAGTTACCTAGCATAATAAAACCATTTTCGTCGCTTCTGCATGTCACTTCATGTTGTAGGGCATATTTTTTAATCCATTTCCCCAGATTCTGTCAATTCCTTTCTCTTTTAATTTTAATTTATCTTTAATTTTTTTTTCTCGATAGACAAACTATTGCACTATATGTTTTATTTGCATGGAATTGTTGTACCTGTTTAAATTTACATAGGAAAATAGTTTTTTTGATAAAAAAAATTGTATGTTTTTGAAAATTTATAGGGAGGATGTTTATATATGTTATATATACATATACATATATATGTTGTATATATAGGTTTTGAAAGGTCATTTCTCACCACTGGCTGTTTAAATCAATTCATGAAGCCAAACCTTATTCAAATGTTGCTGCTTGGAACTAGATCTATTAGCGAAAAATAGGTCAATTTATGAGAAAGTAAAAAGTATTCTTAGATATCTTCACTTCTAATATATTGTATCTAATTAATATAGTCACTTTTCACAATTTATCAGATTTTTAATCAAGTATTATTATTCCTTTACAATAGTAAAAAGTTTTACATCATTTGAGTCATTCAGGTACAAAATAAAATTCATCTGCTAGTAATAGCACAAGCTTAATTGCATTGCAACAATGCAAGAATTTGCTGTTGTGACAGCTAATCATTGCGGCTGTAGATCATTACAACAGCCTAGCATTGTTTTTAATGCCTATGTTCACACAATCGACACTTTACGACATTGTATAATTGAATTATTGCTCCAATGGAAATTGAGGGAAAATTAACATTTATACAACACCAAGGTAAAAAATAGCTTTATAAAAAGGTTAATTTGTATTTTTTACTTTATTCTTAAACTAAGACATACAAAAAACATTTCTACTACATGTTGTCCATGGGAAATGTTCCATAGAACACAGGATCTTGTATTAAAACATTAACAATCACCAATATACTGAAATGCCAAACTTTTGTCTATGTGAACTTCAACTAAGTTAGAAGGCTTTAATTACCTATGAGTACAATAATGAATGTGGGACAAGCTCTTTCGCTCATACGTTGCTTATGGCGGATAATATAGATTGTATTTTATGCCTAATAATACACATATTTTTATATGGCATATAGGCAAGTTGACAAGTACATTGCTAGCGGGAATAATTCCGGACAAGTTGGAATTAATCTTAATCTATTTGAGTATCAGAAAACATACACTATTCAGCACTACTTAACAGGCCCGGATATGGCCACCATCCTGAAAAAAGGGCCAAAAATAGCACCAATTTTTTAATATTTCAAATATCTCGGTTGATATTAACTTTATAGTAAATTATATGGTCACCAAAATTAAAGATCATTAAATTATCTACAAAATACATTATATAAATTTTGGCAGTACAACTGCCTGCTATAAACATCAAAATATATGATTTATTTTGCGTTTTCTAAATTATTTTTTTAATGTTGACAGCTTGTAACTACACACTTTGTTTATATTTGCTGCGTTATACAATTTGTATTGATTTCAGTCAAGAAAACATTTGGTTTACTGTGTAGTCACTTCCACCACTACCTAGAGGTAAAGAAGTTGGTGCTATTTTTTTATATATTTTTACGTGGTATCCCCAAGATGCTTAATCCCTTATACTGATTTTACTATTCTTTTGAAGTTGATGGCTCATTAAATTTTTAATTTTTATATTGACATTTGATTTGTATATGCCTCAATATCATCTTAGCCTTCTACAACATCTATCTCATATTCTGTAGTCATCATAATATTCCAAAGTGTTATATATCTCAATATCGTGTCTCCTCATCATCTGATTCATCCACGCCCAAAATACTCAAACAAGATTTGCCCTGCCGTAAACCACACAATCCAAGTCAATGCAAACCAGCTTTGCCACAACTTCAAGCTGCATTTCTACCTTTTCCACATTTACAACAAATGAGTTTCAGTAACTCCTGGGGGACTGGTTCTTGTAAGGTGGGGATCAGTATCAACCCATTCTTTAAATTTTTCCATCTCCAGTCTAATGCTAATTTTTCATTTCCCTACCATTGCTGGATTTGATTGAAAGTAGAAAATCAGTGCAAGCATAATGCAGCTTTGGTTGATGGTAATGATGCTAGGTTCAGAAACTTTAGTTAATACTTTTTGCAAAGCACTGGTATCTATTTTTATTTAATGACTCACAGTTTTTTTTTTGCTCCATATAGGACAAGCAGAAATTATTCGGCTTTTTTGATGGCCTTTGGAAACACATTTAGGTCCTGAAAAACCTTAACAGCCCTTTGTTGGTATTTCTCCTTCTTTAGAAGTTTAACAAACTTTATTTTCCCCTGCTTGTAAAATGTGGGAGTAGTATCACAGCTACTAAATGAGTGTAGAAACCAAAAAAGGTTGTCCCTAAAAGACGCATCCAAATCGGTACTGTTGGTTTTATACATCCTCCTCTGAGACTTTACTTTGCCTGGCTTAAAAAATAAGTTTTAGGGTGAGATTCACACAGAGCATTAAGAATAGTCAATAAATCCCTGTCCTCGCCTATTATAATTGCCGATTTTATTTTTACTTTATTTTCAGTAGTGATGAAACCTTCGTTCGTTAATTGTGGACAAAGGGTCGAGATCCTCTTGATCAGCAAGTAATTCCCTTGGAATACAGTTAATACCACTTTTTCATCGAAATGAACCACTGTGGATTAACAAATTTTCAATCGGCAAAAGCTAACACTTAGTTTTAGTCCCTTTTGCATAGTACCTTCTGGGTATCCATCAAACACTATGATTGCACTTGCTGAGAATTTTACTTTTGCATACTCGGCATATATATAAAAAAATTCAGAATAAGCCCCTTATTGGTGCCCAACAATTTTGTAGGTCATAAATCTTCCGTAAATTACATTAACAGTAATTTTTAAACATCTTTGTATTTCAATGAGTGCAAACGCGTTGTACAGGGCTGATTTTTCTGTTTTTAGCATTCTTATCTCATCAAAGAATAATAGTTAATATTTAAAGTGCTCTTCTAATTTCATTGGAATTTCTTGAGAAATGAAGTTCTTTGAACAAGTAAAGGAAGGTTGATCAAAATGAATGGGGGCTAAGCAACAGGGAACAATGGTAATCTGACCAACCCAACGTGAACAACTGATTTGAAAAACAATATAAGTTAATTATAAAAAATTTAAAACATTTTTACAGTACTTAGTTCCAGGAGAGCGAATTTTACTTTTATACATAAATCCAAAACATTTCTGGGGCGGCTTTCTGCTCTTTTGAATGATGTCCTTGGACCTTTCTCCTATTTACCTGCTATAAAAATTACATTGACATTATAAAAGCATATTTATTGTTATTACTTCAAAACATGCACTCAAATGATAAAAAAAATTGTTTTATATAATTTATTCATCATTAATTTTGGTAAACCCATATTTGGTTTAAAGCTGATACTAACCAAGTTATTCATAAATAATATAGTCTCTACTTTATTGTATTTCTTTTCAAGATGGCGGTCAAATCCGAATGTTTCAGGGGGTGCAAAATTAGTGTTTTCTGGCACTCACTCAAACAAATAAAATTATTTCCAGCTTGTTCGAACTATTCCCACCAACAGCCATTTTTAACTACCTCTTGACTGGCCCATTAATCACACCATAACTATAAATAGGAGTGAAAATTAAAAATCTCTTCTGAAAATTAGTTGTGTGGTATATTCATTTCACGCCAAACATAAAGAAAAATACAAAACATTAAAAATAATTGCCCTTAAATTTATTCGCCAAATAAAAGGTGAATATAATGAGTGCATTAAGTAAATTAGATCCTAGTCTAGGCATTAAATTTATTCGCCAAATAAAAGGTGAATATAATGAGTGCATTAAGTAAATTAGATCCTAGTCAAGGCTCCACTTCCACTAAGAAAAACAGACACATATTCTACGGTTAGCAAAGTTTCATATGTACTATAGCTTCACTGCATATTCAAACATGATATAAAATGTCATGTTAGAGAGAATTGTAAAATTAAATCTGACATATTTGCCAAGACTAGATTATTACATATCTTATTTAAAACAAAACTATAGTGGAGAAGATTAACTTGTTTCTGGATATTGAAATATTTGAATGAAATTCAAAGTTTATAAAAACATTTCACGTTCTTTGTTTTAATAGGCAAAATTGGCAATTAACATATTTTAAATAACTCTGGTAACTAAACTAGAAGTTATCTGGTTGAGCTTGGAATTTATATTTTCTATTTTATCGATATTCCATATTTTAATATAAACGCCTACGTAATCATTATAAGGTGTAGGAGACCATAATTTTTTACCGTGATTTACAAAAACAT
The DNA here is from genome assembly GCA_902141385.1 of Timema californicum. Lineage (NCBI taxonomy): Eukaryota > Metazoa > Arthropoda > Insecta > Phasmatodea > Timematidae > Timema > Timema californicum. Next base: position 79,705 of record CABFOW010001711.1, read on the forward strand.
TTTTTCATATTAAATCACATTTTTGCACAAAAGTAAAAATTACCAATCCTAATACCTAAATCCAGAATGTTTGCTATGGTTTTATTTGTTAAATTATCTTTTTGACTATTGTGTTTCGACAATCTTACCTTAACTTCATGTGTTGGTTGTTGCTTGGTGCTCCTAACATTTTCTTTATTGGTCTTAAAACTCCATTAATAATATTTAATTTTTGCTCACTAAACTATATCTCCCATAAATACTTAATGGTAAAAACAATACTTAAGGTTTATTTCTCAATCATTTACCACTTCCAATTCCTTTGTCTTTCATAACAAAATTATTTATAGTAACCTATTTGTTTATTTCACATGTGAGCAAGTCAAGGTGTGTATATATATTTTTTAAATAAATTAAAGTAACTTATAATCTAATCAAATCATCTTACCTACCAATTTTTCATATGCATTTCTTAAAAGACATACTGACACAATTATTATAAACCTATTTATACCTTAGCTATGCTATTTAAAACTATGTTTGCTATGATAATACTACTTTACACTTTTAATTTAACTTCTTAGTACTCAATCAATTAAGGTAATTAATCAGGCACATTATCCTCACTAGCCTAAGGTTTTTTCTTTAGTTATATTTGGTCACTGCACCTAACCATTTACAACTAAACATTTCCCACAAATCCTTTACTATTTAGTTTTTATATATATTTGTTTATTAGTTTGTTTGGTTGTACACTCTTTGTTTATTCTGCTAGGTAGAAAGCATACCTTGAATTTCACTATAAGAGAGGGTTATAGTGTAAGCTGTCGAGGTAAGACTGCTACCTTCCAGTGTAAATGGAGTGTATTTATTTAATTAAGTTTGGAATTTTTGTTATTTTCTATATTTTCATATATTTGAGTGTAATTATTTTCCTTAATATGATTTTTTTTAAACTGTAGTGCAAGAAGTGATCTTAAAGGATACACCAAATGAAATTAAAACTGAAGAAGGTGGTTGTGCATGTTGAATCAAACATTTAAAAATAAAAAAGGGATGAAAGGTGAATGAGTTCTGGACTCTAGAAGAATCTTTGTGGTATCTATATTTCTCTCATTTATTTACCAACTAATAATGTTTTCCATGGTTTAAAAATAAGAAATAAAGTTATTTAAATTATCTATTTATATTATATCTATTCATATTGACTTAAAGTTTTATTTTAGAATTTTTAAAGTGATCATTAACTTCACTCATAACAAAGAGTACCAAAAAACTATACATTTAAAAAAAAAAGCTTGCTCATGTGACAAGTTAAATAAATGACCGTGGTATAGAAATCATATTATTTATTATTATATAAACAATAATCTTATTAATCTAGCATTTTATTATCTTTATTTCATTGAAATGTATTTATAGTTTTGTCATATATAACTCTTATTATTAATCACGCAGGCTAACTTTTACAGTTAATATGGGTAGCTCATGTCCTTAAAGCTAGATTTTAATCACTCTAATTATGATAGTCCAATGTTTTTCCTGTGTTTTCTCCATAGATTTTCTTGTTACAGGAAAAGACTAACATATTTTCTATTTTAAATGGGACTTTCTATGTCCCTTGGCATTTAAATATTCAGTTTGGGTTTGAGCATTTATATTTGAATGTCCAGTAATATGGTTTTAAACTAAAATAGATGGGAAAGTATGATCAACATTTTTAATTTCACTTAGGGGTTTCTTCTTTTATATATATCCACATTGCTACTAAATAAAGAATTGATTAGCCTCATTTCTTTTAATTTTTGGCATCAATTTAAATTTTAAGTGTTTCACCACTATTAGTTGTACACACACCTACTCGAATGTTTCTAGCTAAAATAATTTGATATGTCATTAATAATTTCACATTATAGTCTACAGTTTATTTCTAGACCTATGATTATTCAAATCTGTTTTAGAAATTTTCTCAGTTGTCGTAACTTACTTTTGGTTATAACAAGTCAGCTCTTAAACAAATATATATATACACAGGGTGGGGTAGAACGTTTAAAAACATTATTTCTTTACTATTTTGACTAGTAAATACTTCAAATTAAACTTAAAATAACAAAAGATTGACATTATTCTACACACTCTTGGACTATTCATATTTTTTAAACTATGTCTGTAAAATGGCTACCTTTACAGGCAATACATTGTTATTGCTCCTTGAAACTTCACATGATTTTGTGAATTGTTTCTTGTTGAATTGCTGAATCTTTCACCACAATTCTTTCTTTAAGTTCCTGAATTGTCTTTGTGTGAGTCACATAAACATACCTTTTAACATGCCCCACAAAAAAAAAAGTCTGAAGCTGTTAAGTCTCATGAATATTGTAGCCAGGTGATGTCCCCAAATAGTGAAAAAATGTGTCCAGGAAACATTTTGTGAAGTACCTCCATTGATGTTCGGGCCGTTGCCCTATCTTGCTGGAACCACAGGTGGTTGCTATCTATGCCCTCACGTTGCAGTTCTGGGCTCAGAAAGGTCGGACATCAATGGAGGACATCACCTAGCCACAACGCTCACAAGTTCTAACAGATCCAGTCCTCTTCTTATGGGAAATGTTAAAGAGTCCTGAGGAACTAAAAAAAGAAATTTAGTGGAAGTTGAATCAATTCAAAAAGAAACATTGCACATTCATGTCAAGTTTCAAGGAGAACATAAAAATCTGTATTACATCTAATGGTGGCCATTTATGGACGTTGTTTTAAAAATAAATAATTCAAGGGTATGCAGAAAATTGTCAAACTATTGTTATTTTAAATTTAATATGAAGCATTTACTGGTTAAAATAGTAACGACACAGTGTAATTAAATATGTAATCACTTTCTTCCCCACCCAATATATTATAATTAATTATAAGCTTTTGACTTATTTGACTGGGTGTTAGTAAAATAAAATCTTTTTTTAAATAGGTGCTGTTTAAGTTTTGTAACGGTAAGAGACCAGACTATTTTAAAGCTAAATTCATGGTAGATAGGTATTTATATTTTGACTGATTCTCACTTGTTGAGATATTTAATATAAATAGATCCATGAATCAAAATTATGTTCACTTTTGGTAATACAATTTTTGGTATCTATATCAAATACAGCATATTAATTTTATCTAATAGAAAAGTTAAAATCAATAACTCATAATGTAAAAAATAACATAAATGATAAAAATAATTATTTTGTTTAAGTAACCCAAACATTTACCAGTAAAAAATAAAGTTTTTAGAAAATACCAGTCTTATAGTGTTTTTTTATAGTGACATCACAGTGTTTATAATGCAATTTAAACTATATACTAGATAACCATATAGAAGGGTGTACAAGATTGATAAATTATCTGTTGTATAGTGCTGGGTGTCTGTTGTGATGAACATTATTAGGCCTTAATTCTGTGTAAATTTATAATCCAACACAAATCATACAAAAGTTGATCTCACTTTTAGCTAAATTCATACCTGCACAAGTGGGCATATGGGGTGAGCTTTAATATAGTGTGTTTTATTAATAACACCAATTCTTAAAATTTAGGAAAAATTTGGTGAGATTTTGTGACACTTTTTCAAATAATATAACCCATTATTATATTAAATATGTGTGCTTTTATCATTATTTGCCCGCCTGTTGTTTTTCATGCTTGAATGTTTTTAAATAGGTTATAGTATTGACATCTTCTAAATAATTTATTCAAATTAATTTGCACTTGTTGAAGAATATTTTTATTTGTAAATCCTTCATTTTGTTTTGTTCCTACTATGTTTCTTTTGGTAGAAAGATTGAGAACATGTTTATAGATACATCCATATATTGCTTCATTCGTTTTTGTTTTTTTTCTACTTGGAGTTTAGGTAAATCAAGCTAATAAATGAAGATTATGTGAATAATTGAAAGTCAAACCTCACTCTTTGAAATGCTGTGTTCTTTAATACAAGGTTTTGATTCATTTGGTGGTTGACATTTATTTACTTTCAAATTTTTAATAATTGGATTAATTATCATCATCCATTATAAAAAGTAGAAATATATCAAAGCTGTGTGTGCGTTTGCATGTCCAGACAAAATATAACTTGCCATTATTACTTATTAATTTATGGGCATGTGCTTTAAAGTCCCATTAGATGAAATTAATGCAGTATTTTGTTTTTTAAATACATTTTGAGAAATATAATTAACACAGATTTAAAAAAAACTTAAAAGCGGTGCTCTTCAAATGTTGGTGTCTATATGCCAGACATATGTTCTATTAGCATAGTTCATCCACAAGAAGTTGACACTAAATAAAACTATGTTGGTTGACAAATTTTATATTATTAATCTAGTAGTAATTAAAAATAATTTTATTAAGAAACTCTTTTATCAAGTTGATTGTGATTCATTGTAGTCGTAAAGTGGACTTCTTTCCAAATGATGCTATCCTGGTTGCCTATTCAACATTGCTTGGGTTGAAGAAAGTGTAAAAGAAAATTGGAGTGTAGAAAATATTTGAGAAAGATGAATGAACCATCACAACTTGCTGAACTTTGAATTTCAAATGGTTTTGCCTATATGAACTTTATTAGAATTTCTGTAAAAGACCTCTTTTAATTGTTGAGATTGATTTTACACAGTATGTAGGAAGGCAAGGACTTAAAAAATACAATGGCAAACCCTCTCAAGAGATTGCCATGTTGATGCATACAAAGGCTTGATTTGTCAGTATAAATGGTCAAACACACACACGTTTGTTTATTGATATGTATATTACCATCCAATACTCAACAACTGAACTCAATGAAATTAAAATGCCTAAAACCACACTGCAATCGATGCAGGTCTGAAGTCAATATATTAAGAATGGTAATATTACAAATGAAGGTATACTTTAACTGAATAGTTAAATATCGTTCTTTACTTATCAAAATCTCAACTATTTTCAAAACAGTATGAATATTAATTGTAAAATAGTCATTACAAGTAAATTAAACCACACACAAACGATTATAATACATTGAGTAACTTGACATACTACTTTCCATTGATTCATAAACACTTTTGAGTTTGAATTCGATAAATTAAGTTGCTAGCTAAACTGACAATAAAGAGAAAGATAAATAAAGTAAAATTTAAATTGACATTGAATTATGAAATTTAAACGTGGTTAGCATTTTAATAGCATGTCTAAAATCTTAATGCTGGGCCAACACTCACCAATATTCTTGACATGAAATGGTGAGTCTTGTAAGCAGCAGAGGACTGTTGAAGATCTCCTACCAAGCTGCCTCAACATTATTCCTCAGTTTAGTGGAATCTCTTGGCCAAGATATCTATCCTAAAGAATCCTGCTTATATATGTCCATACATTCGTGATTTGGATCATATCAAAGCTGCACGGAGATCATGGAATGACAGCAATGTTGTCATCTTCTCCACCTCCCCTGATCTGAAAACTAACATTGTACCTACCAAGAAATGTGAACAGGTAAGTGACGTATTCCATTGAATATTTTTCCTTTACAGATGGCAATCAGCATCACACTATATAGGATGTTGATATTTTAAATGCCCATGTATCTTGCACAATTCTTCCACACCAGTATGTGAAATCTTACCCCCAACTCGAGACAAAAAAATTCCTGCCTTAGCAGTGGTAACGAACATGTGGTAAATGTGTGAAATCAAGACATATTAGCACAACTGCCATTTGATGAGGACACCTCATTTGTGAAATTGGTTCTCTTCTAATAATATAATGGATGCTCCATGTATTGTTGAGAAACATTAAGTCAAGCCATTTTTTGCCATTATGCAATGCTATTTTGAAACAAGCATAAAATGAAAAAGACCCCATTTCAAATAATAATTCCATGTTTTTAACAAGTCAATGCCAACACATCTAGAAATTTAAGCAGGATAGTTCAGGTTTAGTTCCAATGTCCAGGTATCATTTCTCAACTAATTTAAATAATAATAATAATAATAATTTAATTTACTACCCGTTCGGGCTATACGCTTTAAGTACTAATTACGCTAATGGATTAGGAATTGGCAAGGTTGAATTAGAGGGAGTGAACCCGCATTTGCGTGGAAGGAGAGTGGAAAACCATTTAAGAAAAACCACCCCAGTTCACCTGACCGAGATTCGAACCTCGATCTCCCCATCCTCAGCAGTTGAGCTCAACACGACAAGCGCGTTAGCCAACTACGCCACAGAGGCGGGTAACTAATTTAAATGAAGTGAAATGTGATCCCCTCCTTAGGGACAGTGCCCACAATTACATTGATTTGCAACCTCTATGTTGACATTCATTATTTGACAGTGGTTAAAACATACACTTTTGGAAAGGTGGTAAGGTAGTGGTATTAATTTAGAGCAATATATGGTGTTTATTGCCAAATTATTATTTTTGCTCATCTTAGAAAACTTTTGGTTATCCTCATACATAATTATGCTAATGGAATAGTGAAGACCAAGGTTAAATTTTATAGGAAATGTATCCACATTTATGTGGAATGAAAGTAGGAAAACCACCCTCACTGTACTTGACTAGGATTCGAACCTCGATATACTGGTCACCGACAAGCCAGTCTAACACAAGAATTATGTATTTGACCATGCAACCACTTGTTTGAGCTAAAACATATTATATAAAGTGGAAGCTTATTTTTTGATATTGATATAAAATTGATATTTTAAAAATAAATTAAAGATTGTTTTTGTCATTTCCCATTAGCTTGTGATTGGTATGTGATATGAAATCTTCAAACACTACACATATTCATTTCAGTAGATGAAAAATAAAGTATTAAGCTATTAAAATAAAATGTTAGTATTTATTGCAAACAGATCCTCTTTTCTTTGTTTTGAATCTATAATTCTGCTGCACATGAAGAATCACTACTCATTCAGACTTTGTTTGCACAGTGAAAGGAGTAAGTTGTCAATCATAGACTCAACATAATCTTTCGCTTTAATCATAATACACACAAAGGTTGATTTTAATTCAAAACCCTAAAAGCAAATACCTTTCCCTTAGAGTCCTATAAGTTGTGCATGTACCTGATGCAGCTTGTCAAAAGACAATGATATACTTCAAACTTTCCAATGCTTTTTTTTAAGATAATGTGTCGGTGCTCTATATACTTTGTATCAAGTAGTCTATATTAACTACAGTAGCCCCATGGCTTCTTTGGTGTTGACTGACAGCTTTGAAATGTTACCAGACCAAACTATGTATACCTATGCTGGACCAAATGATCTGTAAAAACACGTGTTTAGCAGTTGTCACTTCTGACGGTCAAAATTTAGGTATATACTTAAATGTTGACTGTCAGAATTCAGCTGTGATCTGTCAGTCAGCACCAAAGAAGTCATGGGGCTAGTGTATAAAAAAACGACATTAGCTCCTCTGTAATATGTGGGTACAAGATTACACATGGTACTTTGTACTTGAAAATAGAAAACAAACTACTGTTATTTTATTTTTTTTTAATGTCAAATAAACCCTTATTTTCATAGGAAACACTTATTTTGATTAAAAGTCACTAAAATTTGGCTTTTACAGGGTTACTACGCATCATAGAAAACCTGGATATTTAAAATATTCCAGGCCTGGAAATGGTATGGAATTTCTCATTTTTCCACTCTTTTCTTGGAATTTTCAAGGTTGTTCTGAAAATTACTTTGTTCCCCTCTTTTTTTTAAATACATATATACATACATAATCACACCGTTCCCTTACGGGATAGGCAAGAAACTGGGACTATAGCTCAAAAAAAACTTTCGTACTTAATCCACTGTCTCCACAATTGCCTATCCTTGCATACTTCCTTCTCTCCAACAAAATTCATACACTGAGTCATGCATGCGTTTTTATTCTTAAAACTCTTAATGTTTCTCTTTTTCACACATTTGTCTACAACATTTTACCACATTTTACACCCTTCCTTTTGATACACACACTCTAGCATTATATTTGCTCTTTCATTCAATCCACACTCATCCTCTGAACATGACCAAACCAACATAAGATGCTTCTTTCTCATTGACTTATTGGATTCCATTTCAAAATACACTTCTTCAGCACCCCCTCATTACTTAATGTCCATAAAAGTTTTTCCGCATATATTTATTAGATATCTCACACCATTTGCATTTACCTTGCTCCTTGTTTTGACCGACAAACCCACGCTTCACATCCATACAACAATGTTGGTGTGAACACACTTTTATACACTGCCATCGTTGCCTCTTTTGATACTCCTTTCTTTGTGATAGTCAACATACACCCAACTACTCTTCAAGGTGCATTCACCCGTCTGTCGATTACATCATCCATCCCTCCATTTTTACAGAACATTCTGCCTATAAATACACAAGATCATTCATTCACTTGTTCTAACAGTTTTCCATTTTATACTAAGTTAACAATCATTTCTTCATCTGTCCTTATCAAAAACCAATAGACAATCATTTCTTGATCTGTCCTTATCAAAAACCAATAGACAATCATTTCTTCATCTGTCCTTATCAAAAACCAATAGACAATCATTTCTTCATCTGTCCTTATCAAAAACCAATAGACAATCATTTCTTGATCTGTCCTTATCAAAAACCAATAGACAATCATTTCTTGATCTGTCCTTATAAAAACCCAATACCATAGTTTTGGAGACATTAATACGAAGATCCATTCTATCTGTCTCCACACTTGAACGATGTAATGCATTATGCAAGTCATTTTCCTTCTCAGCCATTAATATGAGATCATCTGCATATAAAAGCACTTTCACATTGCTCATTTGTTCACAAACTGTGTCCTCACAAGCATCACTCATCCATGAAAACATTAAACAACCATGGAGACATAACACAACCTTGTTTAACACCCTGTTCAATGCCAAACCATTCACTCAGAGCTCCATCCATCCATCCATCCATCCATCCATTCTCTAACGTATGCTTTACTTCCATCATACACCGCCTTAACTACAGTAGCCCCATGACTTCTTTGGTGCTGACAGCTCACAGCTGACTTCTGACAGTCAACATTTAGGTATATACCTAAATTTTGACCGTCAGAAGTGACAGCTGCTAAACACATGTTTTTACAGATCATTTGGTCCGGCGTAGGTATACATAATTTGGTCTGGTAACGTTTCAAAGCTGTCAGTCAGCACCAAAGAAGCCATGGGGCTACTGTATGCATCCACACCATACTCTTTAAGAACATTCCATAACATACTCCTATTCACCTGATTGTATACCTTTTTTAAACATGACAGTAAATTTTTATTTTAAATATTAGACAACCTTTATTAGATTTGTACCTAAGAAATAAAAAGTAATTAAACCAAAATTTATAAAACTACTATTTGCAAGTGATTTATTTATTTGTGATATTTAACATGCCCTTTCTAAACTGATTGATTATAATATCTGCGCATGACTTATAAACTAACTTATATCCAGAATAGATGCAACATCCAGCCCCTGACCTTTAAACTCATCACTATGAAAGGGGAAACCCACATTTCACCCATGATTTTTTGCAAGTGAGCTTATGTTATGCGTTAATCGTTTAAATAACTCATTGTTTCTTTGAATACATTAAAAAAATAAAAGGTGTGGAAATGGGCAGGCTTAGGGGAGTTGGGAGCTTACATTAAAAATGTGTGTGTGTTTGTGTGTGTGTGCATGTGTGTGTGGACATGTGTGTTTATGTGCATGTGTGTAGAGAGAAAGAGAGAAAAGAAACTTTGTACTGATGTGTATTTTGCCAAGATTACTTTAAACACTTGTCCTGGAGGAATTGTAGAAAATTCTTGAAAAGTCCTTGAAGTATCCTGGAAAAATTTCATGATTTTGTATAGGAAACCTGCTTTGCGTAAATATGTCTATTTTTATTTATTTATTAAAAGCTTCCAATAATACTTCCTTGTGGAGTACTGTACAATATGTGACTGTGCATTACATTATTGATTAAATATATTAACACTCTTGACACCATGCCCATTGAATTTATGGGGGCCATTCTTATGAATTTTTCCGAACCCATCAATTCTACAGGGTCTTGAATTTAAAACAGCATGAAATATTTGCCCGTGTTTTGTATGTGTTAGGTTATTGCTATGCATTCCTTGGACAGTTAGTTCCGAATTGTGGTCATAGGTGGCATTTTACTGCACATCTGAGTGGAGTTTATACAACTAAAACAACCCTGCATTTCACCCTCCAGTAGCTCAATTTCAGTGATTCTTAGCTCATATAATATCATGGGCCTATGTTTCTTGTGTTCATGCTGCATAAACAATTGTGAGGAGAAAAGGTTTATTTGATAATGAAATAGTGAATTTAGCTGATGATATAGATACTCTGAAGATTAAATAGAAGAATTGGCAGAACTAGTGATAAAAATATAGAATCCATTGCTGTTTACGATTGTGAACGCTATGTTATAGTAAGCCTATTTCGCAAACGTCAACATGAAAATAATATTTTATATTATAGGGTCTAAACTATTCTTCAAACATGAATAATATGTATTTGAATGATAAACACTTGAATACTGCATTACATATAGGCTATTATATTTTCTAATATAGAGACTACGATACATTGTGATATTATCTCACAGGTAGGCCTTTAATCAATAAAATTTAATTTTATAGTAAATTTATTTTAAAATCATATAGCATTTAAAACTTGGATTATTCATTTTGAAGCTATTCGTTAAGAGCCTGTATGCACATTTTATCATACACGACACCTATCATCTCAATCTACATAACCAGCTGATTGTGTTAGTTTATTGTTTATTATTTGTATGACTTTTTTTTAGTTTTACTCAGAACCCTAATAAGAGCACGTTACTCATTCAAATGTATTCTGTTTGGTCAATTAATAGTAACATCTTCTACCATAGATGTCAGAAGAGATGCAAGACATCTTCCGAGTGTTGGGCAAAGGAATGTATTTATTTATTTATACCCTACAAATTTCAGCTCATGGCTGGTCTTAAAATCTGAGAGCTCCTTATGTTAAAGTTATTCTAGATATTATGAGATGTTGAGTTGTATAAATATTGAGACCTAATTTTAAAATTAATTATTATAGCCTGCGATTATTATTGTACTTAGCTTTGTATAAACATTAAACATTTGATGGCCAATTTTAAACATTTGGGTTTCCCAGCTAATGATTCTTCCACCTTTTTCTGAAAAAAATGAACCAATTTTAAAGCTTTAAATTCATATGTATGGCATTCTAAATCCTAGCCACTTAAAAAGTTAATGATTTTTCATGGTTTCTTTGTTTGACATTTAGGTACTTGTAAATAAGCTCTTCATTCTTAATATTTATGTATGGAAAATATTTCAGTCACTTCGGAATAGAGATATAACAAGCATTTGGATTCTATAATTTTATTAAGCTGTGAACTAAAACTCGAAACGTTGGTTTTCCATATCATGCCATTTTAAGTTTTCTAGGTAATTGCTAATGTGATAATAGTTAGAAATAAATCCTATACATGAATTCTGAATTCTTAGGATTTTCTATGTTATGCTTTTATTTGTGCCAAGGAGAAGTTATGAGAAGTGGTTAAGGTTTGACAAGACCAATGATTCACAAATAGTTGATCTTGCATTATTTGGTATTGCATGTGTGAATTTATAGAGATGCTTTAAACAACAATACGATTTTTTTGCACAAGGTAAGTAAAAGGAGAAACGAGAACTTGTATCTTTATTACAACTATAACAATTATTTGCATTAACATCTTTCTCACAACCACTGGTACTTTTATTCATATTTCTGTTATGACTATTACCACTACATACTGAAAGAAATTAGCTATTTATGTCATCTGGTTTTTGAAGATTTTCAAGAATGCATTTGATTTGTTTTAGATAATTCCAAAGCTTTTAGGATGATTAGAATGTGCTTCTACCAAGTTGATTAAATAACACATCTCTGGTTCTCAAACCAGTCAAAGAACATATTTTATTCTTTTTTTCTCCTTTGCCTGATGAGTAACTCATCAGCGTGTTGCACTGATGAGTGTGAAGAACGTTTCCATGTTTTCACAAAACTCTACACGTCAACTAATAAAATGGTTCCATTTAAAGAATAGTTTGTGTAATATCTACTTCTAAATTAAAGTTCCCATATGTCTTCATTGAGCAAATTAGTCCCTGCTCAAGTACAATATCTGAAGAAGCTCCCCACAAGAATTAAATCAATGTGGGGGGTTGTGAAATATTCCACATAGAGGGTTACCATAAGTCTTTTCCCCCGAAAATGTCCTTTTTCTAAGGTGTAAAACATATGTCTGGGCAAATTTTTTAAAGATACAAAATTAAAATTGTTTTTGACCAGCGGTGTTCCCAAGAATAAGAAAAATAATACCATTGATCAAAATCATATATAATATAAAGTTTGTCTCTATTTTGGTTCATTTAAAAATTGTGTTATGGCCATATGTTAGTAGTGATGACAGTGGCCTCTTAGCCTAACGGATATGTGTAGTACTGCTTTCTCAAGACTTCTCATATATGGTACTAAAAAATCTTTATTTTCATTTTGTATCCTGTTTACCCTCTTTGTAGAAAATGGATGGTCGTATTTGTAAGCTTGTAGCGCATCATGTGTTATTATTTGTGTGTTGGTGTGAAAAGTAAATTTGTAAGTTTGGCTTAGTTTTCAATTTCACTTTAACGTGATTCAAACTGATTTCTAAAATGCTTAAACGTAAATGCATTTTTGCTGATGTTTTAAAGAAAAAATATTACTCCCTTAGAAGTGCTCGTAATGGATTTGAGTTATATATTATTTTTTTTGGGGGGGGGAGGGGGGGGTGTAGCACATGCCTCCACACATAATAATTTTTCTAAGTTGGAGGTTTCAATAAAAAACAAACCTGCTTTGGTGGCTGCGTGGTCTAACGTGCTACTCTCATGTTAGGCTAGACATCCGAGGTTTGAATCTGTTGGGTGCGCTAAGGATTTTTTCCCCAAAATGATATTCCATTCTCCCTACAAACAAATGCAGGTACACTTCCTATAAAATAGAACCTTCCTCATCCCTAAAACTACTAGTGCAATTAATACATAAGCGTGTAGCCCATGGGTAGTAAGATGTGGTAAAAAATCTAGATAAATGATGTGGAGTGCCCAGCTCCTAACTTAAATAATTGCCCACAACATGGGATGAACACTTTAGACCTTGATATCCAGTCGATTGTCTTGAAGATATATCATTACTTTTCTGAGTACACTGTGAGAACCTAATTGTTGAAAGATTTTTGCAGTTTTGTGGGCATTGAATACAAACATTTGTTGTGTCACTGTGAGACAAGATTTCTGTCCCTTTCTTTTCCCTACATTGGAACAACTGTTTCAAATGTTTCCTTCCTTTAAATCTTTCTTTCTTTCTCAGCCAAGACCTCCTGTTTGGATTACAAATTTTTTGAAAACAATTTTACAACTATATTATACTTCATGTCTATGTTTCAAAAAATGTAGAGGGAGTGCAAAGAGAGGAAACTTCTGTAATAGAAATGCAGTCAGTTCTTCACACTGTTCAAATATTGATTGCTGATGGATTAGCTTTCAAATTTGTGTCTTTAAAAATCAGAAATATGTTGTCACAGATGTTGGAAGATGACTATGAAGGATAATATAAAAGTTTCACCGGCAAATTGAACTTTACAAGTTGGTTTATAGTACTTCAATTTGTGGATGAAACATTATAAAGAATTGTATTCTTTTATTGTTTAAGCTTAAATAGTACAGCATGGTCAGAATTTTTTCAACTTGCAATTGAGTATATTATCTCCAAAGATGCTCTTAATGATGACACCAGGTGTTTTGATGACTTCTGCCACCTTCAAAGATATGTAAAATTAATATCGGAAAACTTAATATAACATGAAAAATGGCCACTATATTTTAGTACAGGTAACATTGCTGCAAGCCATACTGAATTATTGAAATTGGTACAATTTTGTTTCGCAATTCCTGCACATAATGCGAATGTTGAGTGAGTATTCTTGCTTATGCAAAGTAAATAGACAAAAAATAGAAGCAGGTTGTCTTCTAACTCTATAAAGAGAATCTTAACAGTACAATATAATATTAAGAATATGTATTGTGAACATTTTCATACTTATTTTAAAGGTATTCCTGAACCTTTGAAAAAAATTGGAGCAAGTGAAAAATACACTTGCTTATTTTTCTCCCTAATATCTTATTTCTAATAAATCATAATGGTTCTGTACCCATTTGGAAAAGTAACCTCTTTTTTGCTTCCAATAATATGGTAACTCTGTCCACATATCTTCTTCAGCTCCTTAAAAAAAAAATTTTGGGGAGCTTTTCCATCTTTTGCAAGTACAGCTTGGGGAAACATGTCATAGGGAACATGCCCCACTGCATATACTTAAGGAATAATTTGTTTGACAGTTTAATGGGGGAGTTCCCAATTTCAAGTTATTTCTACTATAGTTAGGCTTGTAATATTCTTGTCTAAAATATCAGATCCAAGGTTTTCTACTGCAGATACATTAAATTTTGTCAGAAAACTCAATGGTTTTCCTGTAAAACTAGAAGGGAAATAAATATATTTTTTTGATCACTTTTTTCTCACTCATTTATGAACCGATATATTTAAAAAAAAAGTATTTGATTTTTCTTATAGAGGTGTTCATCTTTTATATCTATGATTTTGTCAGAAAATGCAACACTTTTTCTAGGAAAATAGAAAAACTTAAACTTAAAACAATTTTCATATTTTTTTCCAAAATGATTTATTTATCATGGTCTTAAATTTTGATATAAGGTGCTGTTTAGTATTTTAAAAACTATAATTTATTTAACTTTGGATAGACAAAATCTATTTGACTTGACTTGTATTTTACTTTGTCGAAAAATGCAACATTTTTTCTGGAAAAACTGAAAATAACAGTTTTTCGATTGCTTGTATCGCGGCCATTTATAAATCGATTCTCTTTATTTATTTAAAATATTTTGTGAAAAGATTATTTATTGCGACAGATAAGGGACTCATTTAAAATCTTCAGGTTTTCATGGAGAAAGTACAGACAACAAATGAGTAGAATAATGAACTCAACCTATTACTATGTATTATCTGCGAGAAAAAGAAGGGTAAGTTCAGCACATACAACGACAAAAATGGCCGGAAGAAAGTTCAGGAAGCTTCAGTTATTCTGAAGGACATTATTTTATTGGCTGTCCCAGAGGTTAGTTTTGAACATTTTTGCTACCACATGTGCTATGACCGAATATATATCCTAAAAAGTGATCGAGCTAAAGGCATTATAGAAGTTAATACTGAACCGAAAACCAACCCGCCTCGAGGGACCTGTTCTGAGCCTCCTCCTAAAACGTTTCAGGCATCAGGTTGATCAGTCAAAAGCTTCCAAAAAATTGTGGGTTGTTTGTGTGAAAAATGTAAGCCATAGACAAAATAAACTTTTTCGTTAATGTGAAGCAAATCGAGCTAAAGTCTTTTTGAATGCCACACAATTTTACCATGATGATGTGTTCCAACGAACTTCTACAATGCAAGAAGAAAAGAGCTTATTTGCTGCGGATATCATGCATCACAAGAACTGCCTAGACAAATACATACTGAACTAAGAATGATGTACCAAGCCAAATACCAGTACTAAATTTGTTGAAAATGCATTCTAAGTCATGATAACCACATTGGCTTTTGAAAGAACAGCTTACAGTGTATCATCCCTATGTAAAAATCTGAATACAAACTATCTTTCTGGGCAAAATGATTTTTCCAACCGACAGTTGAATGGCATGTTAATTGAACACTATTGTACAACAATATGTTTTACATATCCAAGAAACCGGACTGGCTCCCAGATGGTGTTCTTCACAAAGGTTTCTGAAGATACATTAATATAAAAGATGAGATACACTGATGTCATTAAAGATTGTGCAAGTAAGCTGTGGCAAGAATGTCTGGAATATGACTTTGATTCAAATGATACCATTTATGATGCAAATGATCTCAGGAAATCACTAAATGAGTTTACTTTACTGTCTGTCGTCATCATTCATGGAAAACTTTTTTATCCACATATCTTCCATCATACTGTCAGATAGTGTGTAATGGTGCTACAAATGCTATATTCACTTTAACATAATAGGAGTAAGAAGACACACTACTGTTAATGATTGCTCAATGTGTGTATGAAATGATACATTCCAAAATATTAATACAAATCTTAAACAGTCTTGGCCTTTCCGTAAGTTATGATTAGGTTGAACGGTTTAATGTTAGGCTACTAACTCGCATAGTAGAAGGCACTCATGGTTTCAGAACACCACTATCACATATAATAAGAAAAAGTGTTCCAATTTCAGACACAATGGATAATTTCGTCCATGATGAGCTTGTTCAGTCAGGAAAAGGCAGTAGTCATGATATGGTGCCAGTAATCTTTCAGAACAAAACTGATATACTTTATGTGACTGCTGATGGTGATCATCAGGATGAATATCACAACCCTCTTCATACGACTCTACATAGGATTCCAAAAATGACAGACGAGTCGCTACAAGAACAACTATCTGGCCAGGGACCACTAAGATCTCATAAGCCTAATATGAGAGGTACATTTGCAAAAGACTTGCCAGCTAATAGGGAAGGGAATGTGGACGTAAAAAGATTACCACGAGATAGATAATGTGGGATTCTTCACTCGCTTTACTTTCCTTCAGTAATACTCACTCCTGAAAAGCAAAGTTTACCATCCTGGAGTGCCTTTAACAGTTTAATATCAACTCACGTTCTTCCAGTAACTAATACAGAATTCACTCCCATAATAACATATCCTATCCTTTAACCAATTATGACACAATATTTACCCGCATGAAAAATGTCCAGGATTGCTTACAGCAAGTAAACCAAACATCTGGTGTACTATGGTGTGATGGTGTTTACAGATGTGCAAAAGAACTGCAACTTCTACTTCCACATTAATTTACAAATATTTTCATTGGCCTTTGAGGCTTCCACTCTGCATAGGAAGTACTTGCTTGCATTGGTGCGTACCTAGCAGATAGTGGTGCTGATTGTGTTTTTACAGAAACTGGCGTATTTGGTGCTGTAATAGTTGAGAGCATTCCTAGTGGCAAATACTACACAATGTTCTTTCAGGGGTAATTTTATGTTAGCAGAGACTATGAACAGGCTAATGTGGAAGACATTTACTGAAGCAGAAAAAGTTCCATTGAAGTAAAAGTCAAATAGATTTTATTTATCCATTGTTAAATAAAATATATTTTTTGAAATATTAAACAGTTTCTTGGATTTAAATTTAGGACTGTAATAAATAAGATTTAAGTAAAAAATATTAATTATTTGTTTTTTTATTTTTCTTGAAAAACTGTGACATTTTCGACAAAATTATGTTTGCATTAGATAAAGACCTCTATAATCCAATTTAAGTTTTTTTTTAATAATAAAAATTGGTTCATAAATGAGCAAGGAAAAAGTGATTAAAACTGATACCTTTTTTCAGTTTTTCTAATTTCACAGGAAAACCGCTGTGTTTTCCAACAAAATGATCAAAACAAATATTAAATAACTATTTTATATCTTTCAAACAAAAAAATGAAAAAGAAAATTGTTTCATAAATGGCTGAGATACAAGCGATCATAAAAATCATGTCCTGCCAATTTGATTCCAATATGGCAGATAAGCTATCAAAATGAGAGTCATGTGACCAATGGTTTTTTTTATATCTTGACACCCTAAATGAAGTATTTGAAGTCAAACTGCGAGTACATAAAAGTACACACGAAACCGGAGCTAGCTCCTTGACTACTTGTAAAATTTCACGTTTCAGAAATGTTTCATGCAGTTGCATGATTTCTTGTGTATGGCCCCAAATAAATTATTGCTCATGACTAAGTAAATATCCATGAGTTGTATATGTTGGGCCATGAGCTCTAATAGCACGAGTGTCTGCATGGCTGCAGAAGATGTGGACAGTTGCCTTGGCATAAAATTTGGTCCAAATTGGATGCTACTTCAATCTTTTATATAAATCATATTACGATATGACATAAGTAGAGGGAACACACAGATTTTCCCAACATTTCTTAAAACTTGTAATTATTCTACAATTAATGTAGTAGTGTTGACATATTTAGTTAATATGTTTGGTAAGACAGATGTACTGTCAATAAAGGGAAAAATTTTAACTTTGCCAACTTCATACTTCCTAGAACTTTGAAAAGCACTTTGCACAAAGACATTCCACCCATACCACTTGAAATATTGTGATTAAACATCTATTGACTCAGTTAAACACAAAATTATTAAGCTAATTATCATAATTATTGAACTCTATTCACATTCCAAACTATAAATAATTAAAAACGATTTCTGAGAGACTTTTATTAATGCAGGACTGCCATTTACCCCGGTGGATCACTTTATTATATGAACAAATGGATAGCTAATTTGACCATCAACAATGCAAATGGACGGGTTTGAATGTACTTGCAAGGTTTTATTGCAGTTTTCAGAGCTTTTAGGGGGTGCTCCCCAAGTCCCTTTTTTACATTTTGGTCTCTAAGGCCCCTTTTCATGATACAAATTACTGATAAGCCATTGAAAATTACTATCTACTTTTACAATAGTTTACAACTTTAAAAAAATCAGCTAAGATGCTTAGCAGTTATTGTTTTATCTTTATTACCATCCATATAACATTTGTACAAGAGGGTTTTCGACATCAGGTCTAAATTTGGAATCATTAAATAAAGATTATTACTATCTTCCCTAATTGGATTAAAGTTATATTTTTTCACCTTAAATATAGGCCTACATAACATTGAAATCAACTATAATCTCTTAAAATATAATCTAAATATCTACTTTAAAAAATACACAAACAAATTTTAAAACCAAAATAGGCTGAAGAAAAACTAGTTAAGCGTATATTATAACTATAGATTTAAAGTTAATGTTATTTAAATTTTTAATCATAACCCTTAAAAGTGAAATGTTATGTTATGGCCAATGCTTTGAAATTCATTTTCCCATAAATAATTTGTATATCTATTATAGTTTAGCTTTAATTGTCTCTCAGGTCTAAAGGTATTATATATACTAATAATGTTTGTAATGCATTGTGTTTAGCTGTCTGCTCAGACTAATTGGATTGCAATGGTAATGTTAAAGACTCACTATTTGTAATTTATGGGGTAATTCATACTTCCACCTCACCCCTCACCCTCTAAATAATTATAAAGTTAATGCTAATGTGTAGACGAGAGTACTTAAGAATTACTTCTATTCCTTAATGTTTATTTCTAGTAAGCTACATAGCAACAGTCATCTAAACAAAAAAATAAAATAGTTGTAAAAACCCAGATGGAACATATGTTAATATAATGTTCATTTTTTGGAATTAAAGCCTCTGATAAAATTGAATGATATATTTGACAAATGTTTCTAGACAAGAATTAAATGCCAGATCCTTAGCTTTAGCCTCAAACTAGGAATGTAGGTAAATTTGGTGGAGCATTGTTTCAAGCTAATGGTCTGCAGTTCTACTCTCTATCTGTACATAATGTTCAATCATACACAATGTCTAGTAATTTAAGATCACACAATTACATGTATTTTTTAAACATATTTGTGAAATATATTTTTCAATTATTAGATATATTAGTACATTTGTTTCACTATGGTCTTGGGGCTTTTTATAAAAGGTTTTATAACTATTGAATTTAGTTTGAAAGGCCATTTCATTTGCCCACCCATTACATTCTTAAAATTTAACACATCTTGATTATTATTCTGATAAGAATATAATGTTTTTATATGGGCCAACGACATTGATTCTTGGCAATAAAAATGAAACACTTGGATAGTAGTTGAACATCAGATGAATAGTGCATTAATTGTTCAAAAATATTCTTGCATGAGGCTTGACAGACACTTGGATGAATACATTTTTACCAACAATATTGTCAACTCTTTTATTTATTGACTTTGGGAATAAGCTGGTTTTATTCCATAATTAATGGTTGCTCAATCTGGTACACCTACCTCTACCTAATATTTATTTTAACAAAATAAACAGCTACATAATATACAACATCAAGTAAAGATATAAGTTTATCTTTTAATTATTCTACTACACATTATTATAGTCAAAATGTAAGTAAATACCCTTTTTAATTAATACAAATATGTTTAACAATCCCCACACTCCTTTTAAGGGTATCCCATTGAACGCCAAAGCTAGATGAAAACTACATTAATATTTAATCATTAAATTTAAGAAACTAATATACATCCATTTTGAAATTTTGTGCTTTTCATATAGTAACAATATTTTCTGAAGCTAAAAACAAGAATAAGGAATTTCAACACTTTCTCAATTTGTTATGGACTTTGAAAATATAAAATATGAAATTATTAATGTTGCATGTCAAAGTTGAACTCTAATTCATGTTGAAATAAATTTGATGAACAATATATATTGTTATATGTTTTATTAAGATTTAATTAAATTTTGTATACTTGTAAAATTATATTCCAAATTAATTACATCTAATTTTAGAAGGTATACTGGTACTTGATTTAACATTGTCACTTATACATATAATTACATTTTACCTTAACCAGTTATTTTTACAGCTGTTGATCTTCAAACACAGCCACCCCAACAAAATGATCAACAAGACTCAGAAGGAGGTTGCATGTGCTAAGAAGAGCTTCATTATTAAAAAAGAGATTATTTGTTTGACTGCTACCGATAATAAGCCATTGTATCACGATTAATTTTCACACTGAGTAATGAGGCCGCTACACATTAAAATATATTTAATCTTAAAATCGTCGAACTGCTTCGATGTATTAGTTTGATTAATATTTCTGAAGATGCTATTTATTGATTCGTAAATGCAAAGTTAATTAATAGATGGTCATTAATTCGTTTACTTTTGTAAATGTGCTGCTAGTATTATGTTAAAATACTGCTTTCTTGATCGTTTTACATGCATACTGAAAGAAAACTTGAATAAATATATGTGTGTGTGTATATATACATACACACACACACTAAAAGGTTACTACATTTTCTGCTACATCTGCTTCTGTGATTATACTGCATAGTGTTTTTAT
Source organism: Timema californicum (assembly GCA_902141385.1). NCBI lineage: Eukaryota > Metazoa > Arthropoda > Insecta > Phasmatodea > Timematidae > Timema > Timema californicum. Next base: position 100,889 of record CABFOW010001711.1, read on the forward strand.
GTGATTTGTGTAATTTGGATGTATACTTTGAAAGAACTTAAAATTAATTTGAATATGTTTAAACTTGTTCATATTAAATATCCACAGCTATTATTTATGATTTTTAGTAAGGAATGGAGTGAAAAATGACCCTGGGCATGGGACGATTCCTGGATAGCTCGGTGGTTAGAGCATTGGCGTACTAAGCAAAAGGTCCTGGGTTCGATTTCCGTGTCCAGGTGTCATTTTTCAATTTTCAGAATTTGTTTATATTATGTTAATACAAAATACTAAACCTTCCCAAATAATCCAAACATACCTAACCTGTTGGGTAGAGGTTCCCAAAGTGTGGTTTGTTTAACACTTGTGCTCTTTGTGTTTAGCCCGCATTAATTTTGATGTGTTATAATATTAGAGTTGCTCTAAAAACATGTCTTGTAAATGATAGATATTTGAAAAAATTCAATATATTAATATGTTCTGCTTGCAAAATATTTTAGTAATCAACCTTTAAATCATAGGGGCTTTTAAATAAGTAAAATTATTAGTCAATATTTTAATTCAAATGTTAACATGATAGATGTTTTGTTAATACTAATTAGAAATTCATATCTTGATTTTAAGCTAATATGTGGTTTTCTAAATTTAAAACTAATTAGATTTACTTAAACACACAATTGTATGTGTGAGGCATGCAGTTCTGCTGGGCTCTTTAACCAAAAACTTGGGAACCCCCTGCTTTAGGGTGACAAACTCTCTGGTTTTCAGGACAAGAAGGTTCAACTTTCAGTACATTGAAGGATAACCTAACATAACCTTACATTAAGAACAACTTGTTCACTTAAAATGTAACAACGCCACCTAGATAAAATGCATTAGCCTATACTCTTTACTTACTACTAGTAGTGGCAAACTATGATACTTTTTAATATATTCTATTATGCCAATATATCTTTATCACTTATCAAAACTGGTTCTACACTTTTCAGATAAGTCGGTGAGTCCATGACCTTAACCACTCTATAACAAAATGTAAAAAATATAACTACAGAAATATTTGATTCAATTCTTTTACTCAAGTTGCGTTAATATACTGCAATTATTTATATATTATAAAGTAATGCATTGGTTTCCATTACAGGTTATGGAGAGTTAAAATTTAAAATAGGCAAAAACACATTATATTAACATTCCTTAATTAAACTGTCAACACATTAATTTTAAAGCTTAGGTTAGAAAAAATTCATAAAATTGTTTTTCAAATTACTAGGATATATAGTCTCTTACTAAGTTTTTACAGTGGTGAATTCGCAAATTTGTAAATGTAAGAATAAGTTAAATTGCAATGTTCACTATTTTCCTTTTATTTGAACAAAAAGCATAAAAAAATTGACATACTTAAAGTGCTTATCCTTATTTGCACCAAACCTAATTCTATTTGAATTTTTTTTTTAGTGAAATGGTTGTAACTTGTTTATTCTTTAGATTAACTTGACACTTGCCAAGGTTTCCTTATTCAAAATAATGATGCCATGTTAGTAATAGAAAATTTAAAAATAAAACTTATCTGTGAAAAATGAGTAACAAACCATACAAAACCATAAAAAATTAATAGTCAGGGTCACATCTATACCACTTTTAATCTGCATGCAGGCAAAAATGTCAGTCAACGTTTGTATAATGGTTGGATGTACTAAGCTGTTCTGGTCTTTCCTAAACAATTTAGCAATTTCCTTCCACACAAATGTGGGTACACTTCCTCTATATTCCACTTTACTTATCCCTAACTCATCAATATGGGTAATACAACATTGTTTACAAAACTATATCATCTATGAGCATCTTAAACACACTCTTTACCTTGTAAGTTGACAATCCTACCTTGCTTTACTCTACTCTGCTATAGTCCATAATTATTAGCCCTAAAAATATGTTAAATTGCCCCACACTAGTCATGTCATGGTCGTACAGAGATCAAGGTTGCTCACACGCTATTAATAACATCCCAAAACACAACCACCTCCAATATGTGGACTTCTTACACATTTTTACAGTCTATAATTCCTCTTTGGCACTCACCAAGCTCTGTGCTGTCTTGTGCCATCATAGCCTCACTAACCTCAAATTAAAGAGAATGATATCCCACATCTCTTGTACTCGGTGGTATGATAATGAGGATCACAGCAAGGCGGCCTTCTGAAATACAAGACAAAATTAATCAAATTAATCAACTCTTAATTCCTCTGTCCAAAATGGAATAATTACTAATAGCTGTAATGTGAATAAATCACCGTATACCAATGATCTGTACACGTCAACAAATTTAGGCCTCTGTGGGCTACAAAAGCACGATAAAGTGGAAAAACTGAATACTAAACTGAAATTTGTGTAGTTCTGTAAATGATGTCGTGGAATAATCCTTTTACTTCCACAAAATCCCAGCTTAGGAAAATCACATATTGTGGAAATTTGTTCGTCATATTAAATTTGTTTTTCTGAATATAGTGGCTTAGCAAAATGCTGAAAATTTGCTTGATTAATTAACTGATGTCATGGAGTAATAATCCGTTGGAGTCATATAAAATTCCTGATCGGGGAAATCCTTGATTGAGGTAAATTGATCACCATATTGTTTTTTTTATTTTTGAAGGCTAGCAGCTGTACTAAAGAAGCTAGAAAGATGCGAAACAAGGAGTTCTTATTTCACTATCAGCCCCTGCTTCAAATAGTTGAAAGTGGTCAGTTTTCCTTTCCTGAACATTTAAGAGGTTGTACCACATATCATGAAGAGATAGAATATTTCCAATTACATATAAAGCTTGCTGAAGGTTCAGACTACTGAAAATTTTCTTCCGCATGTTTATGGACGTGGAACAATAAAGCCGAAATCCAATGTCTTTTTTGAAAGATCAAGAAGTAACATGATATAGTGTGTCTTTTCTCCAACCACAACTTATTGCGAGACCGTCCGTGCTAGATTGATGGATGTGTTCACGATCATGGTATCAGCGGGAGTTTGGACGATTTGAAGGCTGGCAGATCTTACCTCAACAGCAAGAAGATCTATGAACCTCGACTTGTTTAATTTTTTGAAAGGAATGCATGTTGCAGGGTTGCCACGCACCTGGAAAACAGGGAAAACCGGGAAAAGACAGGGAATTTGTTTGTGTCTGGAAAAAACCGGGAAAATACAGGGAATTTCACCAAAAAGCTAGAATTTACTGGAATTTGTTAGTGAAATTGGGCAATACAGTGCTTGCAAGCTTAAACTAGTAGGAATAATATAGACTAAAATTTCTAACTGGAGAATTGAGCAGTCTGATTGGAACACATCTCATATTATGATTATGCTTGCCAGCACCTCATCAGCTTGAGATAAGTCCTGAGTGCAACTGAGACGACTCGTTTTAGTTCGGCAAATGCCGCGTCTTTTCGGCTTCCTCCACTCACCCCCGCTAATAAAGTTTACTCCTTAGTACATAAGCAATAATTAAGATTGGTTAACATGTTTTCTAAACAAAGTAATACATTCTTATAAAAAAAATAGATACCACATTTAAACTCAAAATCGTATTTTTGGTATTTCCTTTTTTTTTCATTCCATTTAGGGTAGACAGAAAATATAACCAATTTTTCCTTCTAGAAATTTTTTCATTAATTTCTCATCCTTTTTCCAAATAATTCTTAAACATGTGTTTCTCTTGCACAATAAAACATGCTTCCAATGACAACTACCACTCTTCATTTTAAAATTTTCTTTAAAACAAAACTAAATGCCTCTATAATTATATTTATAATATCTATTAGGTGTCTGGAAAAATNATGACAACTACCACTCTTCATTTTAAAATTTTCTTTAAAACAAAACTAAATGCCTCTATAATTATATTTATAATATCTATTAGGTGTCTGTAAAAATTAAAATTTCCTCTGGAAAACCTGGAAAACACAGGGAATTTGGTAATAAGAAAATAGTGGCAACCCTGATGTTGTGATGTCTGATAATGTGTTCTTTGCCCGTATTATGTGTTCAATGTATTTAGTGCTGGCTTCAAAATTGTATCCATTGAACACAATATTATTACTTGTGCCATATTTCTTTGTTACAAAATCAACGTAGCGGTAGCAAATTTGGAATAAAGTAGCCATATTTGACCAAAGTACTTTGTGAAGCAAATCACCACAGTTACAACATATATTGGTCAATGTGGTAAATTTTCACTAAGAGGACAAATATTTTCAAACACAAGAGAATACTTTGTTCCTTTTCTAAAAGTAAGGTCATTGAAAAGGGCAGGGAGATGATGAGCAAGCTTATCTTTTTAGGCATAACCCTTAACTGTCTACCATTCATACAACATAAATGATAAAATGGAAAATATGATTGAGAAATACTATCACGTTCTGTCCATCAATCTTTACGTTTCTACTTGTGGATTTAAGATTTTTTTACTGTGAATGACTTTCCAACAATAAATTTCATAAGAGACAATAGCTATATTTAAAGCCGGATCCAGTTCACACCGTTGCTCAACGAAATCAGGATTTCAGGAGCTCTCTCAAATGGAGAATGATACTTTAACCATTTCATGAATATCTCTCCATTTGTAGTATCACGACTTAAGTACTAGTCGGGCATAATATTGTCCAATGAACTGCAGATGCAGGTTGCACTTGACATGCTGGGGTTAATTCATATTTCTCATAGTGTGAAAGGTGCTGTGCCCGTCCATTGTGCAAGTATTGTGGTCTGCATTACAATCACACTTTCTTCCACACTTGATAATGCAAACACACTAACAGAAGACACATACTTAATTATCTCCATATATACTTCCCTGCATCGTTGCTTGCAAGTATATCAATCAAGATACGAGATCAGAATTTTATTTGCAGTAAAACACCAAGACCAACCTCTAATGAAGACCCAAAATTCTTTTGGTCTAGCTGCGGCATTGATAAAATTGACAAATGCAATCTGTTAACTGGGAGAACATTATTTCCCTGTTTTCGACCTCATCATTTCACAAAGAAATCTATTCACATTTTATTGTATCATATTGCAGCCACCCTCATTAATAGCCCCAGTGCTTGGGTGTGTGTCACAATCGTACCGGCTTGAGCGAATGTCCTCTGATAATAATTGCAGCTGCTTCAACAATCGTCTCTCTTACATCCCTTTGGCTTTTGAGACGGTCCTCATACCACTTATTGTTCAAACTACGAGAGGCAAGAACATTGAAACAAATCATACCACTCGTTTTCAACCTGAGGGACAAAACACAACTGCATCTCTGTAGTGATCTTATAAAAAAAATCAGTCGTTTCCCTGTGTAGCACTTAATTTATGGTAATATCGCCTTTAATTTCTCTTATAAATCATTCAAATAATACTGACAGTCCTCATGGTTATCTAGATACTTGTACAATTTTGCGAATCCCTCATATTTAGCTACATCTAGTGTGTTGGTTTTGACTACCACTCCTCTAACACTTGCAAGTACAGATCCAAGCCTACTGAATAAAGGATGACAACCGTGCTGATATTTTGCATCCAAAGAAACTAAATTTATTACTGCATTTATTTGTGAAAGAATTTGTCCCCAATCATTGACTCGTTTTGGACATACACAGTTATGTTCTTCCACTCTAAAGTCGTTGCCTCCCTGACTCTCTGTGACTAATGACTTGCTATGAAAATGCTTTGAATCTACTCTTTTAAGAAACTAGTCAGACTTTTCTACCTGTAAAGTGTTTTTCATCCTTTGAGTGTAATCTCTACTATAACTATTATGCAGCTTGACTGATTATTTCCCTTACAGCAAATCATGAGTTCCATCCTTTTGTAGTACACTAATTTTTTTTTAAATTTCCTCATCCAACTTTCACCTCAACAAATTTGTCACTTTCTCTAAGTGTACTTTTTTTCTAATAGCACAAAGTTTCATTTCATTGTTTCGTATTAAACTTTTCCTAAAAGGGGATTTTCCTCATCTGGGATTTTGTGTGACTCAACTGATTATTACTCCACGGCATCAGTTATATAAGTATACAAATTTTCAGCTTGATATTCCTTTTTTCCCTCATTTAGGCTTTTAATGAGTATTTGTACTGGACTAATTGGGTATATCTGTAGTGATGTTGAATACGAGTGAAATCACTTTACTCGATTCACACTAAAGCAGCAATTTCTTGCTGTGTATTCCCAACCAACAATAAGACCTATTCTACACTAGTGGTTAAAATGCCGGGCCATTAAATGAAACCCTTGTTATCAAGTTAGAAAATAAGCTTTCGTCTAGACCAGTGTTTTGACCACTACCTCTGGTGGCGTTAAAACTGCCTAGTGGTAGAAATGCGAATCAAACTACAAAAGGCGTTAACAGGCAGTTGTGCCTCAATGTCATAACACGTCTTTCAGCAGGAATGATAAATACTCTTCCTCAAGATGGTATCACCTTTTGCAATATTTCCATCCACTAAACCAAGAAGTTCATCAAAAGAAACCACAAACATTCTATAGCTAGTACAAAAATAACTTCTCTGGGTACATTCTGTGATTCATAAACATAATATGAAACTGTTCTGTTGAGAGACAGTTCGATAATGTGGGGTGAATCCACCAACATCTCTTTTGAATAGTTCCCC
>CABFOW010001711.1:111837-133034 GCA_902141385.1 Timema californicum
TACCCTCATTAAAGGAAAACCTTCCTTTAAAATAGCACAATTACTGTTTGTAAAAACTACAAAATCTGAAATATGTTGAAACTAATTATAATCTTCTGGGATGTGTTACAGTGTACTGTACTAAATTAGAATAAAATATATATAGAATTGTTGGGGGTGCTCCAGCTATGCAGCTCTTATGGACGAGCACCACTGGTGTATAAACAGAATATAAAGCTGAAAATTTGCATATGTTCATAATGTCTTGAGATAATAATTTGTCGGGTCTAACCAAATCCCAATATGAAAAAAAAAATTGCCTCCATATTAAATTGTATGAGTATTAGGTTCTCGATAAAATTTAAAAGAATGATTAATATGGTTGCATGGACACACATTATTGATAACATGAATAGCACTGGCCAACAATTTTTATATTTTCTCTTCAGACTAAGATTTTACATTTGAATCTGAATAATTTCGGTATGCCGATTTCAAATATGATACTGATGTTGTTGTACCACATCAAATTTTTGAACTATCACATTCTGTGCTTATTCATATGATCTTGAATGATTCAAATATTTCATCACATAATTTATATGGGATATGCTGATAAAAATCTGAAAAATTTAAAAGTAATTCAACACCTAATACTTATGTTGTAAAAACTTTTCTCTTTCAAATTATTTGCACATAGCGAGTGAAATAATTGAGATTATTATCACTAAAAGCTATTTTTTAAAGCAAGGGCTATAACACCCGGTCTATTGGAATAGATCTTTTGTAGCTACCAGGAAAGCCGGCTAGATACCCGCCAACAGAGGGTGTTCCTCTACCCTCTTCCCTCGCTCCCAGCACCACACCCAAATCACTGTTCGTCTAGAGCTCCTCCTAGCATGTACACTTACATCTGTTTACGGATTGCATATTATTGACCTGGCTCTCTAAAGGATTTCACTCAAGTATTATTATTTTATCTGTACAATAATTGTGGATTGTGACTGATATATTTGGACTACGACATGGTATCTTTATATTTGAGCAATACATAACCTTCTGTTTGTTTAACTTGGCATCATGTCTGGCAGACGAAATTGTTTGAACAGTCCAGACTCGATGCTATATATGTGGAAGGTCCATTGTACCCAGTAAAGAATGAGTATCGGTGACTTTGTGAAGAAAGCCTATCTTGCTAAGGCATACTTTCACGTAAATATTGATGATCAAGACAAGTCTTGGGCTCCACACATTGTATGCAGGCCCAGTGTGGAAAATTTGCGACAATGGACAAAAGGTAAGCAAAATTAAGTAGCATTTGGTATTCCAATGATATGGCAAGAGTCGAAAAATCATGTAGACGATTGCTATTTTTGCTTAGTCTAGACACTAGGTTACAATAAAAAAAAAGAATTATACACCCAAGTCTTGAATCAGCAATCTGCCCAGTTGCTCATTCATATGAAATACCTGTGCCTGTTTTTAACATATCGCTACCCGCCTCGGTGGCGTAGTTGGCTAACGCGCTTGTCGTGTTGAGCTCGACTGCTGAGGACGGGGAGATCGAGGTTTGAATCTCGGTCGGGTGAAGTGGGGGTGGTTTTTCCTAAATGGTTTTCCACTCTCTCTCCACGCAAATGCGGGTTCACTTCCTCTAATTCAACCTCCCCAATTCCTAATCCATTAGAGTAATTAGTACTTAAAGCGTATAACCCGAACGGGTATTATTATTATTAACATATCGCTGTCGTTTGAGGTAGAAGGGGCTATTGCAGAAGTTGTTTTAACATGTGAATTTTGAAGATGATACTGGTTCATATTCTAACTCGGGTCCATGATTTTTAATCACAAAAAAATGAATGACTTGGTAAGGGATTTGGGTATTTCTTAAGAGTTGTCTTAACTACTGGCTTTAAGGGTGTTAAAGTATTGGAAGTTTTTGGAGAAATCCAGTATTTGACTTCAAATAAATTCTAACAGTGTTTTAATTTTAAAAAGTACTTTTTAAATTTTTAGTTTTTTTCAAATTTGGTTTAATAGACTTTTGACTAAAGGAATCTGATTCCAAGAAATCTTGAAATTTATTGATTGTAAATAGCTGTTCTTTTTTTGTATTGTACATAATGACTTGTTATATATCAGGGTTTTCCAACTGGCTGCTTGCGAAGTTACTTTGAAAAGTAATTTTACTATAGTAAAATTGATGTTTTTAGCCAAAAACTGAAAGTTTTGACTTGCGTGGAAAATATCCATGATAGCTCCAACTAATATTCATTCAGTAATAAACTTAACTGCACTCTATTCTTATAATAAATAAGTATCCGCGTGAGTCCTATTTCCTTCCCCCTTTGTGATTAATTAAGTATACCTGCTTGACCTATTTCCCTCCACCCCTCTGCTAGACCAAGTAGGTGTACAGTATATGGTGATCTACAACCTAAGTTGATGTTTATTGTTTAGTCATAGTTTTCTATTTGTGGTTCATTGTTGATTAATTAATGCCACAATTGTGAAAGGAGAACTCTTCATTTTACAAATGATAAAATTTTCATCCCTCTTGAGAATCAAACCCAGAATACTCATCCTATTAGGCGGATACACTGGTGGATGAGCTAGGGTGTCTGACTGTACCTTGCTGTTTTTCTCAGTTCACTACAGTGGCGTTTATTCCAGAATTATATTTATTTTTCAAGCTCCATTTTCATAGAAACATCTCAAACAGGAAATAATAATTCTTGCAAATCGTTTCTGATTTAATAATCTTTGATGGGTACTTGAACAATTTTTGTTTGTTTTTTGAAGTTTTTAGTAATGATAGAGCTACATATTTTCAAGTTATAATGATAATATAGTTTAAATAATTTAAACAATTCAACTGTTATGTCGACCAGAAATTATTCATGTCATTTCATACTGCCTTTATATAGTGGAAAAAATATATATATATATATATATAAATATTTTTTAATATGAATACGTGGAACGGATGTATACACATATGTGTAATTCTTCTTTAGAGCGCAATTCCAAATAGCAAATATACTGAAAATCTAGAAGAATGAATATTCTATGATACTTGAATTTTTTATTTGGAAAGATAAGAAAAGTCAGCAGCATTTACAATGGAAATAGTGATTATCTTTTACTTACTATAGTGTGCTATCTCTGCTTATAATGAATGTTAAAAATTACTATCACACATTTTTAGATGGGTACTAAGTACAGTGATGGCATTTTTTCTAGAAGATCTTTAATATTCATGGGAGAGTGTATGTATGGACATGTTATTCTAAGTATCCCCATAGAAACAAATATAATAGACTCAAAAATAATATTAATAATCATAATAATACAATAATGTAATAGCCATTATAATTTCTATGCACACACAATCTGCCAATAAGTGATATATTTGTGCTTTCATATTAAGCAGTAAAGTAAGTTTTAATGCATACGAATGTATAATTGAGAAAATGGCATATGATTGAGTAATATGTAGATATTCCCAGAATGCCCATATAACTATTTCCTTGTAGAATTTAATAAATATAATTATTTTGTGTAATTACCAAGGGGCCATTCACCCATATGGAATATGTTTATATATGAACTTTATAAAGGTTTGCATAATAGTAAAAAATAAATATATGTCTCAAATTTCATTTCCATGAGAATTGGTCCTTATGAGAAAATGAGGGGGGAAACTCGCTGTGGTTAAATGTTATAGTAAAAATTTATAGAAATGTTGTATTGGTCAGTTTTACTTTTAACTAAACTACGATCATATAATTATTGGTGAGTCAGTGAAAAATTATTCTCGCTTAACAGTATGTGTAACCACCGACCCTGATTATCACTCATAAATAATACGTAAGGTTGGTCACAATAAAGTTTTATTTTTATTCAAGAAAAATAAATACACCTCTGAGAGGGTGAGGCGTGAAGAGCGTTAGGCGCTGAATCCGTAAACAACAATGTAAGAAATGTGTAAAACTTCTTCCCAAGCTTTCAAATGGTGAACCAAAATAAATCATACAATCTGCAGTAAAATTGAACTTCGAAAAATGTCAAGATAAAAATAATAATCGATAGTCAAAAACAAAGTACTAGTCATGACAAAAATATATTTACCCGGCACCTCCGGTGGTTCTCAAACAATCTGAACAGTAAACAATGAGTTCCCAATAACATATAACTCCCCACCCTTAATTGGGCATAATGGAAATAATGAAAAAGGATCTAATTTAGAAACATGCCATAACTGACAGTATTAACGTTAAACATTAAATCCCATATTAGAGAACAAATATGCCTACTAGCGGCCCCACATTTAACTAACATAGAATAAACTTTCGAATTATGTAACTATAATAAATTATCTTCCAACAAATAAGTTATATCTTTAAATGTACACAATTGGCAGAACTAATGAATAACGCTGCCAGAATTAATAATGAACCTAAGATGGCGGTACTCTAAGAAATAAGCCCATCCGTGAAGCGGATGATACAGAATGTAAGTTAGATAATAAAAAGATTTCTTCCAGAAGCTCGCAAGGAAATATCAGACATAGTTTGGTCAAACCGTGTAAAGAAATTAAGTTTATTCATGGTCTACAAGCAAATTAAAAGAGACCAGGTACAGTTAATAAATTATAAATTAAATATAAAGAATCCAGAACGATAATTTTTAATCATTACAGCTAAACGGAATTTTGAATATACAAATGTAAACCTATTCTAGGACCATGGTCTCTCACCTAGTGATCGTAATGTAAAGTGAGCTGGCATTACAGAACCCTGCCGTTATATACCCGACGAATGAAGTCATGTGTTCTCAAGGCGTGGGAACAAAAGGAGAGGGGTAAGGGGTAGCAGTCTTCCAGAACATGCTCAAATAGTCTACGCGTATTAAACGCGCGCCAAACAATAGTTATTTTGTTTCTGAACACTGCCGGCAGTGTGCATCCAGTTCACGCATATCGTCTGTCTTCTTTTTTCTTGGGCGCGGCACAATCCTCGTGGTGAGAAGCGAACCATGGCCTCTCGAATTAGTTTGATATTGGCATTTCCGCGATGTGTTAGTGGAGTAGAGCCTTCCTGGGACGGGTCAACTGGGGCCGTTATGGTGGGCTAAACAATCTCCTTTTCTTTAGGTGTTGTAACATGGTTATATATATATATATATAACACAATTACTTCTTCTTACTACCCGTTCAATCTATACGCTTACTTACTAATTACTCTAATGGTTTAGGGGTTAGGAAGGTTATATTAAGAGGAAGTCATCCCTGGGCTTCGGAGTGACGGTTTTCCGTCTAGAGGTCCATTCTCCTGGCGACGTAGTGGTATTGTGGGTGGGGATAGAGAAGGAAGATGGACGAGAAAACATAGGCTGGCTGGGGGATGGCTATGGTGTGTAGCTGGTAGCCCTCCTAGCTCAAGGGAACAAAAGGAGCAGGTGAGGGTCGGGTGGTTGGTAAGGGGGGAAGACAAGGAGAGGAAATAGATAACTTAGTGGTAGGGACTCTGAAAGGCGTTGAGGTGAAGTGGGGATGTTCGGACAGTAGACGGTGGGCCCTCGGATGGAGTATTCCTTTGTCATCAACATCTTCAGGGTCTTCTCTCGGTGGGCCTTGTCGGAAGCGGTTGGTGTAGCCCATCCCGTTATATCACCGGGAAAGGGACAATGTCGGATGAAAGGAAGAAGAGGACAAGTGTTTGGGAAGTGAAAATGATCGGTGGGAGGAGTCCCGTCAGCGTGTGTCACAGTAGGACGGGAAGAGTTCCCGGTAACGTATGTTATGGTGGGATGGGAGGAGTCCCGTCAAAGTGTGTCGCGGTGGGACGGAAGAAGATCTCGGCAACGTATATTACGGTGGGACGGGAGGAGGTCCCAGCAACGTGTGTTGTGGTGGGACAGATGGAGGTCCCGGCAATGAGGCGACTGAATTGTATCTCCTCTGAAGAGTCTATCTTCCGACACTTAACACCTAAACAGCCCAAATGAAAATCCTGAATTACATATCCTTTAAAAATTTAAATTATATCTCCGAAATCCTGAATTGTAAATCCTCAGAAGATTATATCTTCCAACACTTTACACATAAACAGCTCAAATGAGCCCTGAGTTATATTCACACAAACAACCTAAATGAAAATCCTGAATTGTATATCCTTTAAAGATTAATATTAAACCTCCGAAATCTTTGTTATTCCACGGAAGAATTTCTCTTCCGATACTTTATACGCAAACAGCTCAAATGAAAATCCTGAATTGTATCTCTAAGTGGAGGACCCAGTAGCGAGGGGGGGCGGTCTGCCCCGGGTGGCACATTTGGTCTACTGCAACGAAAAGTTGTTATTCTGCCGGTGTAATAGGCTACAAGACGTCAGATGCAATTTTATTATTATTGATAAAAGAAATATAATGTAAATATATAACAAAACACTTAAATTTCCCTATAATTCAAATTCTTATAAATAAAACAATGAAACTCAACCACATGTTGAGATATTTTATATACATATAATATCTCAACATGTGGTGGAAACTTAATACCTAAATCATCGAGAATGAATTTATTATGAGACAAACGCTTAATCTGAATCAACGAGAAATAGAGGATATTTTTTTAGAATTGGTTCATTTGTAGGTGGAATACGATCCAGTGCTACGTGAACATGTTCTAAGAAACAAGCTAAGAAAAAGTTTGCTAAATCCTATATGTCGCCTACTATTCAGAACGAGTTTATAGAAATAAAAAAGTAAAAAGCAAAGTTATCGTGCTAGTAAAAGAAGCCAAGTACCTTACTATGAAATTCGACATTACTCCTGATACCACTCATAAGGATCAAACGAGTCAAGTTTTGCGCTACGTTATGATCGATGGAAACAAACTAGGTCATTTGTTTATTTAATTGAAACAAGGGAATATCGTCAAGAATATTTCAACTATGATTTTGAAAAAATTAGAAAATGATAGAATTGGTATTCAAATTTAAGAGGATAAGCATATGAGAATGCTGGTCAACATAGTGTGGTTCAGAGACGTATAAGGGAATTTAATAGAAAAGCAGAATTTGTCACAAATACAAATTACACCCTAAATTTGGCGGGTATGCATGCAGCTTCTGTTACCATTTTTAGAAACTCTGTAGAGTTTGTTCACCTTCTTTTTCTTCCTTGACCCAGCGCTGAGATATTCTGATTTCAATCACTGGTCAAAGTGTCAAGCACGTAGTAGAAACTCAATGAAGTGTAAGGAGGGAGGCTGTGAGTATTGTAATATATATATATATATATATATAAACTCAATGAAGTGTAAGGAGGGAGGCTGTGAGTATTGTAAAATATATATATATATATATCTATATTTAAAAATCTGAAGTGTATTAGACCAGTTAACTTACGTGTAAGAAATCATCAGGTCAGATGCTGGCGTGCTGCTTGGTGCCTTACAATTGTTTCCCTTTCTGTGCTTTCTTGTCCTGTGGGAATCCGTCTTTCTAGGAATTAACACACCAGCAGACATACTTCCAAACAAAAGAATTGAACGTATAACAATGTGATATAATATTTGAGGCTTTGAAAGGATTTTTAACTAAAAATAGATATGAACTAGTTAACAATTTAGTAGCTTATGCCAAATAAATGTGTGATGTGCTTGGGATAGTCATAAATCGAAAACGTCGATGTAGAAAGAAAAAAAACTGATGGCTGGTGAAGAATCACAAGGAGCTGAATTGGCATACGAAACTGAATTGAGAAGAGAAATAATTTATTCGCTGTACAGAGTGATCCAATAAATTACTCTCAGGTTTGAACAGCTTCATCGTCTTTCTAAGAAATATACCTTTCTCACTCTATCGAATTTTTTGAATAACAACTACGAGTGTAAACTAAATAACTACTGGTACTATGTCATTTATAAGGAAAAGTTCCTCGTTGAGAGATAAATCCATCTTAGATGATTTGTTGTTGCTGCTACGCAAGACGAAACAGAGACGTGTAAGGAAGATCTCCTCGAACTTTTAAGATTTATTAAAAAAAAGACATTCTTAGTAACTCAATTCCAAATATTGTAATACTTCTACGAACTTTTCTAACAACTTCTATTAGTATTGCTACCTTTGAAGAGTTTTTCTATATTAAAATTGACCAAGAATTACTTAAGATACACAGTGAGTACCTTACCGTTAATAAGTCTTGCCGTACTTTCTATAGAACAGCAACTAACAGACTAAATAGACTTCATTAATATCGACAATTTTTATAACAGAAAGGAGAGAAAAATAACATTGTAGAATGTTGTAATTAAATTAACTTCAGAATAAACAATGTGTCTTACTTTTTTGCCTTTATACGTCGTTTTGACTTTTGTCGAAGTATGTTGTGTATTGAGAGCGTCGGCAAACTCGGGGACCGCCCTGGGTTGCACTAACTCTAGCTACGCTACTGGAATAACATTAAGATTTAAGAGCCCATTTCAGAGCAATGTATTTGCTGGTTTGCATGACCAACTTAAGTAACTTATTCAGCCTCATAAATACATCGCAGGAACAAGGGACTTGTTTTATTTTGTAAAGGATAATGTAAAATTCAGACTTGCTTCTAACTTTTCTGTCTTTTACATACTTTATTTTTTTATCATTTGTGAAAATATGCTAAAATTGACTATTTTTGACACAGTCTAAAAGATGTAATAACGCAGCATTTTTCAATTTTATAAAAGAAGTTCTGACTTTTAAATTCTTTAAGGCCAATTTACTATAAAAATATTTATAATCCAAAGCTTAATTATCAAGTAATTTGTTATCTACTTAGAGGCAGTAATACTAAAATCTCGTCCGGGTTACTAGGGCTTTCTCTGGATGGAACCTTAAACTCTAGAGGGGTGGAGCCAAGAGTTGGTTAGGCCACTCCCATCTATTACCTCACTCCGGCTAACACACAAGAAATTCCCACACCGGTCATCACTAAACAAAACAAGCCAAAACCAAAGGGTGTTTAATTCATTAATGAATTGTGTACTTTTCAATAAGCCAAATATTGAGTATTGTTTATAATGTATTTTACAAAACAAAATTGACGTAAAACGGTACTACCATTCGCTTATATAAAGTATGGGTTCTGAGTATAGAAAGAAAAAGGATTGATACCCACTTCAGTGGTTGAACGGTCTAAAGCGTCTCATGTTAGATTGGCCTGCTGCTAACGGATAAATAGGTGTTCGAATCCCAGTCGTGTCTATTGAGGGTGGATTTTTCTAAATTATTTCCCACTTTCCTTCCACGTGAATGCGGGTAGAATACCTCAAAATTCTTCCTTTTTCATCCCTGCTCCATTAGAATAATTATCATCTATGCGTATAACCTGAACAGGTAGTAGGACGGTGTGATAAAAAATTAGGGATTTAACTAACCTTACTTAAAAATATTAGCCCTATTAAATCTCTAATACTGCTTGAGGCCAGGTACAGAGAGGAAGCGATTAGTTAAAATAATCGTCCATACTTTGCATGTACAAAGCTTACCAATTTAGAAGTCTGCACATAATATTTGACCATGTTATACATTTTATTTTTGTTATAATCTGAGTGTACCGTGTATCTGTTATTAGAACTACTAGCCCTCTTGTGTACTCGTTCTTCTCGCGGGGAATCTTTAGGAAACTTTATTTTTAATTTTAATATAAAATTAACCAAAGGTAAACGTATCCAAACGTTTATATAATTTTAAATATTAGTTCTTTATTGGTTTAAATGATGTGACTAAACGTGAAAAAAAGGCAGAATGACTAAAATATTATGTCAAAATAGGGATTTACTGTAATCCAAATGTCTTTGCATAAAACCAATCATAATAGAACTATAACGGTGCAAGATATATCATTACTAAACAAAATTTGTAAAAAGAACATCAAAGTTTAAAAAAATCCTTAATTAAATAATGGCCTTAAATAGATACATATTGGGTCCTGTAATTACCGGCCATATTTCGATTTTCTAACACACCAAGCAGTTTTTTTTTAGTGTTTGTGAAATTTTATATGCCTTAAATTTTGGAACCGATTTTCAGTATTTTCTTATCATTTGGAGTGGTCTTTGTGACTACTTGCAAGTCTATCATTTTCCTACCAGACCAAAAAGTTTTTTTTTTCCATACGGTTGTAAATTTAAATCCCCCCACTCTTAACCCAATTCTCTGACCCTTGTTTTGAAATTTAAAAATTTCAGACGCTTCTGGTTATTTGGTGTTGTCCCTATACTTGTAACTAAATATTTCACTTCTATACCATAAGATAAATGTTATATTATATTAGCTTTGTAATTTTCGGGGATGACGCCCATATTCCCATTTTCCGATCTTTCATTTTGAAATTTAGTTTGTTTTTATAATGTTTGAGGTGTATCTTATAACAAGCTGACAAATTTAAATCTTTAATCACAATGAGAATTAGTTTTTAATAACAATTTGTGTATTAAACACAACTTGTGAATGTGAGGAATGCCAGGCCTCCACCATGGTTCGGATTCCACGTTAAATTGTAGGTCCTCCATTTCATCTCACAATCACCCTCCCATTACACATTAGCGTAAGTGCGTATAACCCGAACGGGTAGTAAGACGCGGTGATAATAATAATAATAATAATAATAATAATAAAGTTTTTAATATAGATTTTGGAAATTCAATCCAAATATTTCACAAACACCGAATTAGAAAATTTAAATATTTACTAATTTTTTTGATGTTTGGTACTAAATCCCTGACGATTTTTACCGTCGCAATTAAAAGCTTTGTTTTCTATTTACACCCCCCTTCCTCAATCCCAGAGTTCAATTTTAAAATTTAAAATTATCAGATTTTATGGTATGGTACAATTAACTTTCTGCTGTATGTTGTTATATACCCCACTGGCAAATAGTGTTTGAATTAGTTTTGAAAATGTGGAATAAACCCTCCCCCATTTCGCTGACTCCAACTTTGAAATTTAACTTTTTAGAACTTATTTGAATATGTAGAGTAGTACTTCTACATGTTTGCCAAATTTTATTGTTCTACCTCACCTTAAGTGATTTGTATATTTATAGCCCCTACACCCCAATTTTCCGGAGAAATATTTTTAGACTTCCCGTATATAAACTTTTACGCATGGGGTAAAAAAAGGGCAAAAAATATTTTTTAAATGTAAAAATGAATAGCTTATCAATTTTTTTTAAAATAAGGTTAAAGAAGCTAAGTAAAACGGCTAAAAGGCATAAAACTGTTTAAAAGTGTAAAAAGTGCGGACAGGGCAATAAACCAAAAAGGAAAAAGGGGTAAAGAGGGTTTTATTTTAGGGTAGAAGAATTAAAAAGTTGTAAAATGTGTAAAAGGGACCGAAAGAGTACCCCTTTTATCCCATTTACCCTTTTACTTCCGTTTACGTTTTTTGCACTAAATGTGATTTTTGCCTTTTTAGTCCTTTTTTAACATTTTTACACTTTTGGATCCTTTTGGCATTTTTTACAATTTTTGCCATTTTGGCACTTTAACCCCTTTGGTTCGTTTTACCTTTTATAACTTTTTTGCCCTTTCGGGACATTTTTTCTTTTTCCCCTTTTGATATTCTTTGGCCTTTTTGTCCTTTTTACTCTTTTTGAGCATTTACATTTTTTCCCTTATTGCCTGTATTTTTGCCCTTTTGGCAATTTTACCTTTTATATCCCTTTTACCGCTTTTACCCTTTTTGCCCTATCTACCTTTTAAGAATTTGTTGAATTTTTTGAGTTTTCTTTTTTCCCCTCATAGCCCTTTTAATTCTTTTATTACTTTTTATACTTTAACACTTTTTACTTACCCATTTAGATTAATTTAACTTTTTACTCTTTTTGCACTTATTATACCTCTTTACACAAAGCTTTTCAGTTTTACAATCATTAGATCAACATACAAATATTGTTAAATATATCGAAGCATCAATTTATCCAGGTGGTCCTGAATAATTGTAGTTTATTCTTGCCCTGAATCAGTTTACAAAAAGCTCATTCACAAGCGATACTTGTCTTTGGTATCCTTGATAAATTGCGAAAATCCATCTTCTACACCGATGTCTGAAACCAGTACTGAAAGTGCAAGGTTCTTAGAAAATGTACTAAAATATGCATTTAAAAAAACTTATGTCTCCTTATAATGCCTTAAAACAAAGAACAAAACTTGTTGAAACTGAAATCAGCTATGTCAACTTCAAATCTGAAAATATTATCTTCGGTTGTAACTTTTTTTTAAATCGTTCGACAGTACCTTGAAATAAGGAATTGACACATTTACATAAATTTCATATTTCTTTATTACTGAAAAGTATTTGTTTTCTTAGCTGTCGTCTTAGCATCAAAATATTGGTCTTTGTTTAATTCATAGGATTTTTAATCAATTTCGGTGACCTGGCGATCTAGGGGTAAGGTGTCAGACTTCTATGCTCGGTCCCGGTCCTCGGTCCCGGCAAAGATTTATCTGATTACCAAACCCTTCCTTCACCTCTGACAAGACATCTTGTGAATGTGAGGAATGCCAGGCCTCCACCGTGGTTCGGATTCCACGTTAAGCTGTAGGTCCTTCATTTCATCTCACAATCACCCTACCATTACACTTTAGCGTAAGTGCGTATAACCCGAACGGGTAGTAAGACGCGGTGCTAATAATAATAATAATTAAATTTATTTTCTCAAATGTCTTTAAAGTTTTGCTTTAAGTCTCATCAAATAAAGTATCATCAAACGCTGTGCGTTATAAATATTCATACCAGTCTAGAGATTCAATTGAGAATGTTAACATTCTTTGATGAACCTGAGCAGTGGTGAAGAAACCTTATTTGTAAAGGGGGGTGGAGGGGGCAAGCAAAAAAAAATTGAAGGGGGGGGACTTGATTTCCCACCCTTCTTCGATAAATGTTTGAAAATTTGATATCCCTAAAAGCTATTTGGAGTGATCCTCCTCGAAATTTTTGAATATGGAATTGTTTTTATTAGTAGTCTTTTCCAGACATTTTTTGAAATTTGAATGCTTCTATAGGTTATTTGGAGTGTTCCTCCTACATACAATTTTTTGAAAATTGATGACTTTCTATTTTGAGAAGTTCTCATATTGAATTTAAAATAAATCAGTAGTGATATTGACCCGTCATCACAATCTGACCTACTTTCCACATCCGTATGATTTATCGTTATTCCCCTCCTCCTGCCCCCTCCTCCCCTCTTCCCCCTACAACCCTCCCTACACCACTCGCCTACCACCCCCAACCCCGGACATGTTGGTTCTTGTCGATTAATTATTAATGATTGTTAATTAATTATTGTTAATCGATTATTGTTAATTAATTAATTGGTAGGATAGAGGTGTTTAAGTTTATTTATTTGTTTATTAGAACATAGCGCTATGGCTGTCGGGGGTATAGTGAACAATGGCTTCTCCGTCACCATGGACCGTCCCGGAACAAGCAACACGAACCTCGTGCTATGGCTGTCGGGGCTAGAGTGTGATAAATGGTTCTCCTGCCTTGAGACCCCCTCCTCCTTAGAGGTATGTGTTGTAACCCTGGCGCCAGTCTGGCGGGCCGACAAGACAAGTTGGGACTGTAAGGGACAAACAGTAAATAAAACACAGATATTACAAATATACATATATTTATTAAACATCACAATTATACATTTTTACAGGAATGTCTCATATATTCGTTCATACGTTTTTTACAGTGTCTTTTAGATGCGTTAGTAAAATTGTTTTTAGTTCTCAATCCAGCATGTAATAATACAAACCGACGACTTGACGTGAATAGTAGGTAGCGCTGATAAGATCCAGTTTTTTGATGTGTGTTTACACCGAAGGCTGTTTTAGGTCGATGACATCCGCCGATTCTGTTAGCGTGTCGCATACATCCACGACGAGTGTGTCGATCAAATCGTTGCAATAGCGTGCGACGGGTGCCGACCACATGACTCTTCGGTCGACGGCGTCGTCGATGAGGTCCCACACCTCACAAAGACGCGCCCAGCTAGGTGCTAGATAGGCGACCCGTTTGATTCCAGCGTCTTGTTTCTCACAGATGACGACCATACGGTCACCGCATATGTGTTTCAGAGAGATTTCGTGATTAGTCAGACTAATCTTCTGAGGAGGTTGCGTGTTGCTGAAAAACTATAATATGACCGACTTGTAGCTGCCCAGTTCTTGCCACTCTGTACGGTTAAACAATGCACAGTTCCCGCTGCATTTTTCTAGCTGGACACAGGGCGTACAGTTGTTCTTGACGCTCATTATAATGTGTGTGGTTGTTATATACATATATTTAATTTAGTTTGAAAACTTATATAAGTAGAATCCTGACCTTCTTTCTCAACGATGTAATTGTGTAGTACACATGCTGCTTTTTTTATTATGTTAACTATTATAATGACCAAACTATTGTTTTGTTCAATTGTTTTCCCTAGCTTGATACATAATAAACTATAATAATATAACATAAAAATTACTAATTTAAAATGCTTCTAATAAAAAAAGCTACCTCAGAGTAATAACAAGTCTTTGTTCAGCACTAATCGGTTCTCTAAAACTAGTTGTAGTTTTTGACCATATTTATTTTAGTTTGGAAAGTAATAAATCAAATGACTTTTTATTCATACGTAAATATCTAAAAAATGTAGCATCATACAACAGATCTTGACGATATAAGTTGTTGAAATCACCACGTTCGGCACTAATTAAATTCATGAACCGAGAAAGATCTATAACTACAAGGTATTTCATCAAGTTTCAGAGCTATGTCTTTGAGTCTAATTAATCCCCTAGGGAGTGTTGACGGTGACATGATGAAACAACGCACCTCAACACTGCTATTGACTCGACTAGATACCTCTTGCTATGAGAACAGTGCATCGCTTGCCGCTACCCACTAACCAAGCCTCTAGCCTCCAAGCAAATCGCTTTCAATATAAACGAGATCCTAGAACCGTGTCACCCGCATACAGTGCCAACTTGGTGTCTGGGGAATTATAAATGTCGTTCACATACAGACTGAAGAGCACCGGGCCCACGAGGGAACCCTGCGGGAATCTAGCCCAGATTCTTTTGACTTGGGAAGTGGCATTCCCAAAGTTAGTGGAGAAGGTGTGGTGGGATATATAAGATTGTCCAACCTTAGCTAGGTAGAAGAGCAGGTTCAGGGAGAGGAGTTTGAAAATGTGACCTTCGTGCCAAACACGGTTGAAGGCCTTTGCCACGTCGAGAAAGACAGCACCAGTCAGCATGTTGATGATGAAGTTACTCGTGACCTAACCCACGAGCCGGACGAGTTGGTGAGACTTAGCGTGCCCCGCCCGAAAGCCGAACTGCTCGTCCACCAAGATGCCCACCTCGCGAACATATCAGGTCAGTTTCGTTAATAGAAGTATCTCAAAAATCTTTCCCAAACACTCGAGAGTATTAATCTGCCCCTGGTAAAACAGGCTGCGATTGGGCGAAACTGGTCACGTGACAACGCCTCTTCGATCTCTGATTGGCTGCTATAAATAGCCTCCTTCCCCTACCCCCAACCTACTTCCCCACTCCTCCTGACCTCCCCTCTCTCCCCTTCCACCCCAACACAGGACATGTTGGTTCTTGTTGATTAATTATTAATGATTGTTAATTAATTAATTGGTAGGATAGAGGTGTTGGAGTTTTTATTCATCAATTTGTTTATTAGAACCTCTCGCTATAGCGGTCGGGGACTAAAACGAGCATTGACAGGCATCAGTGAGGACGCGTGGTGCTAGTTGAGATCCCTCTCTAGCAAGTGTCAGCGGCCGACCGAGGGCCGAGCCATTCCTTTCACTTCCCTCCTCTGACTGCTTGTCATGAGCACTTGAATTCTCCCTCACACCCTTTCCTCTCTCTATTCACTCTACACTTGATATTCCCATCCTCGGCAGTCTATCTAAACACGAAACTAGTGAGTTAGCTAACTGTGCCACCAAGGCGCGTAATTAAAAGAATATGTCAATACAATGACAAAATCCGATGATATATTTGGTTCTAATTTAAATAGTTTACATACACAATTTCAATCAATATTTACGTACTTACTCTATGGTTGAAGAAATTTTAAAAGCTCATTTCCGCACTTACAAAACTACAACACACTGCCCTATCTTGAGCTAGTTCTATCCAGTCCACCTCATTACACCCTATCCCTATCTTGAGCTAGTTCTATCCAGTCCACCTCATTACACCCTATCCCTATCTTGAGATAGTTCTATCCAGTCCACATAATTACACCCTATTCCTCTCTTGAGTTAGTACTATCCAGTCCACCTCATTACACCATATCCCTATCTTGAACTAGTTCTATGCAGTCCACCTCATTACACCCTATCCCTATCTTAAGCTAGTTCTATCCAGTCCACCTCATTACACCCTATCCCTCTCTTCTCTTAAGCTAGTTATATCCAGTCCACTTCATTACACCCTATCCCTAGCTTGAGCTAGTTTTATCCAATCAACCTTATTACAACCTATCCCTATCTTGAGCTAGTTCTATCCAGTCCACATCATTACAGCCTATTCCTATCTTGAGTTAGTTCTATCCAGTTCACCTCATTATACCCTATCCCTCTATTGAAATAGTTCTATACAGTCCACCTCATTATACCCTATCCCTATCTTGAGATAGTTCTATCCAGTCCACCTCATTACACCCTATCCCTATCTCTAACTAGTTTTATCCAGTACAACTCATTACACCATATCCCTATCTCGAGCTAGTTTTATCCAGTCCACCTCATTACACCCTATCCTTATCTTGAGCTAGTTCTATCTACTCCACCTCATTACGCCTTATTCTTCTCTTGAGTTAGTACTATCCAGTCCCCCTCATTACACCATATCCCTATCTCGAGCTAGTTTTATCCAGTCCACCTCATTATACCCTATCCCTATCTTGAGATAGTTCTATCCAGTCCACCTCATTACACCCTATCCCTATCTCGAGCTAGTTTTATCCAGTCCAACTCATTACACCATATCCCTATCTCGAGCTAGTTCTATCCAGTCCACCTCATTACACCCTATCACTATATTGAGCTAGTTCTATCCAGTCCACCTCATTACACCCTATCACTATCTTGAGCTAGTTCTATCCAGTCCACCTCATTAACACACTATCTTTTTCAGGCCCATTCTGATGTGTTTCTTCCATTTTCGTCTAGGTCTTCCCAACGGTCTCTTCCAGAAAATTTGATTATATATTAGTTATTTATCAATTTGATAGAATATATCATGCTCCAAAGATATCATGTTACTTTTATGGCAATTTTATATCTTCACGTATTATCAGTGTCCTCTATATAGTAGCTTGACATATATCTGTGAACGAAATTTTCGAGCGGTCGTCTGCACACTAGTGTTTGAGAAAAAAATGAGCTTTCGGATAGTTATTTCTCTCTCAAATACATACAAGATACGGGGAGTTTGAACATTGTTCGCTAATTTATCAGCTAGATTAGTGTATGTTTAATTAAAAGCAAATAAATATGTTAATAAATGCTCTGATCAGCGGAAATATGTTTAAAATATCGACTCGTGTACATTTCATTTAGCCTGAAATGTGTCAATATTTGCTTGACTAATTTTTATAACATGGACTTGGAACCAAGGCTATGATATCACAGTAAGAAAATAATACTTTTAAATACAAACTCAACATGGGCTTTCAGAATATTGACCAAATATATTAAATAATATAAAGTTTATATTTTCAATATCCTTTCCCTTAAACCATAAGTTGTCTGTATCAGGTGTTGTACTCACATTACGCTTGGTCGTCGTGATTAGGAAGGTGAGGGTTCCTATCCCAGTTGAGGAGACAAGGGGTCCGTTTCACATACTACGTCTACGGTAATGTGGGCTCAATTATTTTAAGCTATCCCCGTTGTACCTACCCTATTAGAATGTTGTTAGTAGATGGGATGGCCACTTAAAACAGCGCTCTGAATGGTTGAATTTGATCACGTGATCACGCCTTCTCGCTCTCTGATTGGTTGTTGGTTTTCCCCCTCTCCTCCACCCTCACAATCCCCTTTACCACCTCCTTACCCCTCCCCTTCTCATGAACCCCTTTACAGGCATGTTGGTTCTTGTTCCAAACATGTTGGTACTTGTATTTTCTTGTTTTATTTAATTTTTAGGGTTCTTTATTTATTGGATTTTATGTCTGGGTAGGATTGGGACGGGGAGTTGTAGTTTTATTATTGGCATGTGATCCACAGCGCTGGGCGGCATCGCTAGTAAGCATCCTCTCTGTCCGGGAGCAGAGCACAGATTATGACCGTTGAACAGCCTCCCGGGCGCAGAGCACGTAAGACACCCCCTTCACCAACCCTACTCGCGAGGGAACGTGCAGTCCGCGGCAGCACGACCTTTCCCACCTGCAGTGTATCATTGAAAGCGAGCAGACCCTCCTTTCAATTCCCCGCATTGCGCGCACATACAAACAGACAAACACTTTCTTTTATTAAGGTGGGTGTCCGTGTTATGGCCATGTTCCTGATATGGCCATCCCCATATTGTGAGTTAACTAACCAAAAAATCCGCTAGATGGCATCAGCATCCAGTGAGGGAGCCTCCTAGTGTGTCACGTGATCATTTCCCGTCCAGCCAGGTTGAGCAATATGTCGTCAGTTGCCTGTTTTGTGTTTTTCGTGGGACCTCTTCTTTTTTTTTCTCTGGTAAGTCTCCTTAGTTTTATGCATGTGTTTCAAAAACTTTTTTATGAAAACCATCGTACTATATTCAGTTTTAAATGCTCTTTCGATTGATGTGTCTTTGATGGCGTATATTCTACGAGTTTTTCATAATCAAACAATTTTCGTGAAAGCTGACCTGATCCTGATATGGCCACCCAGATGGCCATATCAGGTGTACCATGGCCATATCAAGTTGATTTAAAATTGATTTTTTCTGCTGACAAAATTACTCAAAAAACCTTTGTTTTTTGTTTCAGATATAAAATAATGTCTGATAACGTTAAGAAGAGGGGATTATGGACTGAAGAAGACATGTCCAAGGCAGTGAGTGGNAGTCTCCTTAGTTTTATGCATGTGTTTCAAAAACTTTTTTATGAAAACCATCGTACTATATTCAGTTTTAAATGCTCTTTCGATTGATGTGTCTTTGATGGCGTATATTCTACGAGTTTTTCATAATCAAACAATTTTCGTGAAAGCTGACCTGATCCTGATATGGCCACCCAGATGGCCATATCAGGTGTACCATGGCCATATCAAGTTGATTTAAAATTGATTTTTTCTGCTGACAAAATTACTCAAAAAACCTTTGTTTTTTGTTTCAGATATAAAATAATGTCTGATAACGTTAAGAAGAGGGGATTATGGACTGAAGAAGACATGATCCAAGGCAGTGAGTGGTGTGAATAGTGGGAAGTTTTCAGTTAAAGGGGCAAGTAACCAATTTTGTGTACCTAGACGTACTTTACGCCGTTATTTGGAGAAAGATGGCCCTTTAAAGAAGTCAAAGTTGGGTGGAAAACCCACCTTGACACCTGAACAAGAAAAACAGCTATGCCAGAGAATTTTTCGTTTGTCCACTGTAGGTTATCCATTGACTCCTAGCATCCTTAAACTCAACGTTTTTCGTTTCTGTCAAGAAAACAACATCCCAAACCGTTTTAAAGAGACTGCTGGTCGTAAGTGGTTTGACAGTTTTTTGAAGAGGAACCCTGACGTTGCACGACGGAAAGCTCAAAGACTGAACCCAGCCCGGTCTCAGAAATTAAACAAGTACATAGTTGCTGATCACTTTGCGAAACTAAAATAAATCTTCACCAAATACAATTTATTTGTATTCCCAGAAAGAATTTTCAATATGTATGAAAAAGGATGCCGGCTCCACCTCCATAAGGATCCAAGAGTTTTAGCCCAAAAGGGGGCTTCACGAGTTCGTATTGTGGGCAAAGAACACGGGGAAAGTGTTACAGTTGTGGCTTGTGGGAACGCTGTGGGTTCGATAATCCCTCCAATGATTTTACACTCAGGAGTGAGAAAAAATAAAGCCTGGGAGAAAGGTTTGCCTGCTGGATTATCGACTCAAATTACTCGTAAAGGGAGCATGACAACTCAAACTTTTGTTGATTTTCTGCAACATTTTGCCAGATTTAAAACCAATGGACCATGCCTTCTGATTTTTGACGGAGCCAAGGCACACCTCGATTACAAAATTTGTGAAGAGGCTCAAAAGCATGACATAGCCCTCTACTGCTTTCCATCCAACACAACTCATGAATTGCGACCGTTGGACAAAAGTTGCTTCAGGAGCTTTGAAATGTTTTGGGACCAGGAGATTCTGAGATTTTTTGACTCACACCGGGACCAGAATGATATCACTCGTTTGAACTTTCCTGGTGTGTTCGCCCCAGCTTGGGGCAGATCATTGACACAATCCAATATGACTAGTGGCTTCAGAGCCACAGGTATGTACCCATTCAACCCAAATGTGATCCCAGAAGAGGCGTTTGCCCCTAGTACTGTGACCGAACTCCCGCTTCCTGAATTGAACAACCAACAAAGCTCAGGCTTACCTGGAAACAATCAGCCGAGCACCAGCAGTGATCCGATTCCTTCTTGCAGCTCATTGGACCAATCCAATACTCTTCTGGCATCAGTTACTCACACTTCACCACAACAAACTAAAGGTGCTAAGCGTCCTCGACTTGTCGATCTTGATTCGTCATCGTCGTCTGATATAGATTATCCTATTGACGTTGTTGCTCTATGTATGGATGGAGAAGATTCTCCGCCAGGCATTGAATCATCCAGCTTTGATGAATTTCTGCCAAGGCCAAAAAGGAAAAGAAAAACAACGAGAGTCATAAGATCAGCCATGAATTCGCGTGGGTTTGAGCTGAAAAGAAATATTTTCCAGCCAAAAGAATCTCAAGCGTCTAAACCTAAAAAGAAACCAACCGCGAAACAGCCGTTGACCAACAAGCCAAAGACCAAACAGCAGCAACCTAGAAAGAAAAAGACTCAGAAAACCACAGAAGCTGAAAGTTGGTATTGCAGTGTTTGTGAGGAGGACGAAGTCAAGGACATGCGACTCTGCGTAGTCTGTGGGAATTTCTACCATGAAGAGTGTGTTGACCTCACTGCTGCTGACAAAGACATTTTTATTTGTCCCAATTGCGACC
>CABFOW010001712.1:0-67543 GCA_902141385.1 Timema californicum
CATGTCCGTGTCATTTGTTGTTTTGGTGTGGTCGGGGGTGGCCATTTCGCTCAGCCCTGAAAAGGGCAGGCTAGTGGCCAGTGCGGAAGGGCTAAGATACCATCCTCTGTGCAGTGTGGGTGGATCTGTAGTGTTGTTGTGGTGTCCCGGAGACAGACTCCGACTGCGAGGTATTGCTTCGCAGCCGGTCCTGCTTTACGCCCTACTGTGGTTTGTTGTCACCGTTAGGTTACCACCACAGCATTTAGCTCCGGCAGTCTGTCCCGAGTTTTAGTCTCGTGTAAAGTGCGGGTTCCCCGGAAAGTGTGCGACAGACGCCAAATGAACTCCCCTTGCGTTGAAAAACACGCGGAGAGCTGATCCACGAACTGCC
Source organism: Timema californicum (assembly GCA_902141385.1). NCBI lineage: Eukaryota > Metazoa > Arthropoda > Insecta > Phasmatodea > Timematidae > Timema > Timema californicum. The sequence continues at coordinate 374 of CABFOW010001712.1, forward strand.
GAAACTACGACTTGCTCTTTTGGTTGCCTTAAAAAAGGCAGCTCGATCAACAACCGGGCGGTTCGATATCTCAGAGAAGTATAACCACTCACTCCACTAACTGAGCCATTTTAACATTATTCGTTTACTGTATTTATATGAATAGAGGGGGGGGAAATTAATTAAAAGAATAGAATAAAATACCAATAAATAATAATTAAACAATAAATAAAGAACAAAATATATTGATAGTGTAAAAATTCCCCTTTAGTATTGGTAAATTTCCTGTATTGTACATCCAAATCGGTGTATATTTAAGAAAATATATTTACGAAAATTTGCAACCCCCATAAATTTGCCACCCTGGTCCCGGGATCATGTGGCCCATGACTAAATCTGGCACTGGATAGAATTATACAAAAACAAAATGACACACCAAGGCATTCTTGACAGACATCAATACAACAATTCAAAGCACAACACAAATCAAAACCAAAATAGAATCTATAATCCATAGTAAAACCAAAACACTTTTCTCACGAGACATATAAATCATAATTTACAGAGCACAATCCAAAAAGATAAAATGGACACTTAAATATGAAGTAGATATTCAATAATAGTAAAGAGAGTGACTCGTTTTCTACCCAGGAAACACCGGACACTTATAATTAGTAAAGCTTAAAACAAGAGTTATAGATAATTATTTATATTTGTTGTCATACAATTATTTTATGAGAGCTTAGATTCTCATTCTAATAGGTATATATTATATACATATATGTTTTAAATATATATTTTTAATTTAAAAACTTACTTTAATTTTTTTGCCACCGTGTCTTACTGTCCTTCGGCTTGTACGTTTGAAAAATGTTAATTTAGTGATTTATACAATATGCCAGTTGATAAAATATAAATATCTGCACCACTATCATACCTCATGTATCTATTTTACTAGCTAGAACAAACGTTAATAGAAATTACTAGTAAATTTAGTGGTTAACAGAATATAGTTTTTATAATATTATCTTATTTATATAAGTTGTTAAAATATAACATTAAACACGATATAGTAACTTTGTTTTTAATATTAAAATTATTATTGGACACGTATTTTATACCTTAATGACAGCTGAACAAGAATATCAAGCCCAATAACTTTTTTTTTATCAAGATGACCTGTAACAAATTAACTTTTTTCATCATTGTTAATATTCTTTCCAAACCATTTAAGTTATTAACTTGACTATCAGTGCTACATAACGTCAACTCTATCATTGAACAATCATTGATTATTGCGTTCTATGTTTAGCTTAGACGAACTAGGGACTAGTATGCTCGATGCTAGCGCTATATGTGGGTATATTTATATATATATATTTTTTATATTTGGGAAATTTTTCCAATTTTACAAAGTCAGTCCTTTTTATAGTTTATGTTTCAGATTATATCATTCAAGTTGATAAATGTCATATTCAGATTATAAATTTTATTCATGGACCTGAAACTATTGGATAATATGAATGATTTTGTTTGATTTTCCAATTCAACAATTTAACCCGTCTTGCAAAAGGTGTTTTTGAAAAAAAAAATCTTTTGGTTTAAATCTATATAATATATTATATATATATATAAGAATATTTTAAGTGTTTGACAGAAGACCTAGAACTAGCTTGAAATTATTGTCTCTCCTAACCCAATTTCAATTGGTCTAGCTATAACTAAAATAGATTAAAGTAAAAATTATTCGATTTTTTTGCTAATATATTATTTAAATAAAGGTGGGTTTTAATGAAGTTCTTATGGCTAGTCTATTAAAAAAAACTTTTGAGTTAATGATAATGTTTTTGCATTAAACCTTAGGACTATAGTGGATATATTTTTAGAACATATACTTCTTGTAGACAGGCAATGATAGTCCCGGCGATGATGCTGGGCAGAAAGCAGAGCCTGAAGGGGGAGCCAGTGCTTGCGGACTATGGTCCTGAGGAATGTCTCAATGAAAGTGCCGACATAGAGTGGGTCAACATGGTGAGTAGGTTCCAGAGACGAAATCAAAGAACCGTAACTTTTGGGTGAATATTTTTTTCTAAAAAAATTAAAATCACAAAATTTAAACTAGCATTAGGCCTACACTAAAAAAAACTGCAGGGAAACCAATGATACTATGTTCAAGATTATTATGAACATTTCAAAACAAAACTCACCTGAGTGAAGCAGTAACAAATATTGTTTAAAAGTCAGTAAAATTACATGATCAAAGCTTTATGGAACACATTATAAAGCCAATGAACTCACATAAGTTTTCTGCAGCATCCACACTTTGCTCTCTTTTGCAACTGACAAATTTCTTGAAAATGGTTAGGGAAACTAATCTTTTCTCATCAAAACTAAAACACTTTTACATACAGCAAACTCACACAAGGATACATTAGATCTGAAATAAAATCATAGTAGCTTAAGATCTGGGCAAACACACCAACCAGAATTTGCCCAATGGAAGTCAAATATTAAAATTAATATATATAGTTTAAGGCTAAATAATGTACATATTGATGTATTATTAAGGTTACTTTCCAACATTGTTTAACTAAACCTTCATTATGATGATTAACTCATATGACTTTATCTAACCTTGCTACTGTTCCATTTACTAATAAATTAGAATCACAATTAATATTCACGAAATAAACTTCCGTAGTAGGCCTATGAAATCTCGTATGTACAGTATCTGTAAGCTCATTATTCGTGTAGTCTTTAAATCCTTGGAAATGGAAATCATGTTTACACAGTCTGTATCCTTAATCACATGACAGTGCCAACCAATGATAAATTTGGAGAACACACCCACTTACACTCTTTAAAGAAAATTGTCTGGAACAAGGTGCAAGCAGATGGGATCTGTGAAGCAGAGGTTATAAGGAATACTAATGTGAAGTTTAACCTATCAAAGGGATGCCACACTTTCTCAGAAATTTTATATCTTAGGAAACTGTTTCTGAGAAGTCATGCTTCCCAGGGTTTTTAAGTGTTCTGAAATAGCTCCATTGTAAAACTTGCTGCTATTTGTGCTCTAATCTTTATGTGCCTGCACATCTTTGCTTTGCTGTGATTGGTAGTCCTTAGAAGTTTGTATCAACTTGTCCTTAGAAAGTAAAAGTTGAGTCAACTTCTACAAAGGGGTAAGGATTAAGGACGAAAGGATATGGATTCTGTAGACAAAGCAATCTGTTAGTGGGGAGTTGATCTCATACGCATCTTACAGATACAGAGTTTGTAGACGGGGCTTAAGATGATGATATATTGTAAGGGATCATGGATAAAACGACGTGTTGGTCTAGTATGTTTATGTTTGTACTTAGGTTTTATTGAGATGTCTAAATGTTGTAGAGTAAATTAATCTTAAATAAATAAAATTGTTGTATAATTGGTTTCACCATTTTACTCAAAAGGAAATGGATTTCTTTGTGAGTAAAATTATTGAAAAATGATTGTAAGCTATTCATTTTTTAATTATTCAGTAGCATATAACCCGAAGAGATAGGCGGTGCTAAAAATACGGTGAAATACGGTATAATATATGACAAGTAGCTTACATAATATTCCCAAGGTTCCTAGTGTACTCACACACTGGTTAAAATAGGGCCTATTGACCAGAATGTTGTAGTTATAAAATGGTCACAGAATTATAAATTTAAATAAACTAAAAATTAACCAACCAATGCTTTTGTGTTGGTCTAGAGATTTATAAAGTATAAGTCTTAAATTTATCACCGAGAAGGCACAAAATTAAATTTGAATTTTCAAAATTCTTATGCACATAAAACATTACCTTAGAGTAAATTCTGGTTTTAAACATAATTTGGATGTTTGCAAATGCTTGATTGGTTCACTGTCAATAATCAAAAGATCACAGATAATTATAACACATCCATTTTATGTTTGGATACCAATTTATTTGTTAAAGCTCTATATCTTAAGAGTGCCAAGTCACATGATCATGGAGGCAAAACCTAGGTGCCAAATAAGTTTAGTATTTTATCAGGGGCTTATTCTTATATCCATGGATATAGAAGCTCCCTTCAATCACCGATTCAAGGGTTGGGTATGTAAAATAAAATAAAATAAAATTTAAATTGAATTATATATAATGTGCAAAATTAGTAATGTTGTTCACTAACCATGTATTATATAGCTGTGGGTGCGACGACTTATGAGGTCTTGTGCTCTCCTGAGCCTCCTCTCTGTAAGTCTCAACACACCCAAAACGTTCGAGAAACATCCTCCTCTTCAATATGTCACGTTCTGCTGTGACCTGGTGGTGACATTTCTTTTCACTGCTGAGATGATCGCCAAGATGCACATCCGAGGCATCCTCAGGGTAACAACACCTTAGTGCATTGCTCTAAAATTTGTTCATTTGGTACTTATTATCATCCTTATATTGCTCCTTTAGGTTCTAAGATTAAAAAATCAAATTCACTGATATCCCTTACTAAGGTATAAGAGCATGCAACCATTTCTATTAACATTTATTCTGTATCGAATTGCATGCAAAAGCATCTGCTTTGGTTTGCCAACCAGACATGTAAGTCAAGGATCAAACTCAGTCAGGTGGATTGACATTTTTTTTTCCTAATTTGCTCCACACTATCCCATAATTGTAAATATGCAGATGAGTAGTAAAAAATGCACATGAAAAATTAGCTCTAAGCCTTGTGTACCTGTTCATATGTAGGGCGAAGTGCCGTACTTGAAGGACCATTGGTGCCAGTTTGATGCCAGCATGGTATTCTTCCTTTGGGTGTCTGTCATCCTGCAGATGTTTGAGATGCTGGGTATTGTTCCCCGGTTCAGCTACCTGTCTATCCTCCGGGCACCCCGGCCGCTCATCATGATACGCTTTATACGAGTCTTCCTTAAGTTCTCTATGCCCAAGTCTCGCATCAACCAGATTTTCAAGTGAGTTTAATATAGCCCCTCTTTATGAACAATATTTTATAATGTGTTTATAAAACTAGCATAGGAGGCCTTAAGTATTGTCAAAATCATTAAGTCTTTGTGATAAAGATTACTACCAACAACTTTAGAAATGCTTTGAGTTCATCTCTAGAAAGTACTCAAATTTAGTCTTCATAAGTTTCACATTCAGATAAAACAGGTGATTACTAGGCTCTAGTTTATTATGTATGCAGTTCCATGTTCTTGTTTAGTAAGAGTTTATAACAAACAAATAAACATTGGTTTATTTGCGCCAATAAACTGTGTTTTTTGATTAATTCTAGTCTATAATCCCTCTGAATGCAAAAATCTTAGCCTTCAGAATATAATACAATAGTTTAGAATAGTGAACACTTCACTTACTCTATGATATCACATTATAATATTTTATCATTCAGGAACTCCTAACACATTAAGTTCTTGAGAGGGTAACAGAGTATAAGACTTAGATGAACTACAAAGCAACAGCTCTCCACTGTAAATGGTCTATCTTCACAGGCGTTCCAGCCAACAGATCTACAATGTCACTCTATTCTTCCTCTTCTTCATGTCACTCTATGGTCTTTTGGGGGTACAATTCTTTGGAGAACTCAAGAACCACTGCGTCCTCAACTCCACGAATCCTAAGTGAGCTAAATAGAGCTATTAATGTTTTGAATTTTTCACTCATTTATTAAAAATATGCTTAAGTTTTATGTGCTAGTAATAGTTGACCTCCAGTTAAACCAATTTTTACATTTCAACGAGTTAACATATATATATTTTTTTAAATGTATCCTCCATGTTCCACTTTTGACATATGCTATCAATTTTGACAACCAGAAGCTAAAAATAGGAAACTTTCTCATCGATGTTGGCTACTCTACAATATATTTTGTTATTTTCTCTGAAAGGCTCTCCAAGTTATGGATAAGATATATAATCACTTAAAATGGTACTGGCTAAAAGACTTGGGCGAGACAAGCAACTAATTTTAATCAAATACACCAGCATATTTATAAAAATAAAATATATGGAAAACCATTAGTTGAGAAAAATATGCAAACTTGGTCAAGGTTTAAACTTTGCCCACTCCGAACCATAGCCAATTACGCACACATCCAACTGCAGGGTAACACAGTAATTAAAGAAAACGATTCCTTTGCTAATAGTTAAATATGTTCCACCTTAGGCTCATCACCATCAACTCTCTTGCTATCCCAGACACCTTCTGTTCCACCGACCCAGACTCAGGATACCAGTGTCCTGAGGGGATGAAATGTATGAAGCTGAACCTATCCAGATACATCATGGGCTTCAACGGCTTTGACGAGTTCGGTGAGAACTCTTACTGAGATATATTACATTGTTGTTATTGTTTAAACATTGGCTGCCTGGACTAGAGTCATTGCCAAGATTGTTATGGTTCAACTACCGCTGATTCTTGATTCTTGGTGAGGGCAAATCAACAAGGATGCAATTGAGTTGGAGTATACTCTTGAGTGTGCTCCCAAAGGCTATTAACTTCTCTATTTATAGTTAAGTTGCAATGAAAAATATTTACCAGGGAGTCGAATGCTACACAGTACAAGGACTACGGTTCCATTCAAGATGATACCTATACACAATTTATTACTGTTTGTGATGTGTACTTTTATCTAGAGTTAAATATTTCTTTCAGGAACTTAACATATCTAAACTATTAGCACCTCAAACCACCTAATTTGACTAGCATCTGAGACAATTATTCAGCCTGATAAAGTTCAACTTGAAGTTCAAGACTATAATTAGAATACAAAACCTCTGTAGACACTCAGTTGGTATAGTAAACACTTAAGGCCACATCACTGTTCAACTTAATCATTTGATAAACTCGTTATTAAAATTGTTGCTCCACTATTTTTTATTATCATTCATTGAGATATTTAGCTTGCACTTTTTTAACCAACTTGTTATATCATCCCATAACTTACAAACTAACTTAATTCTAGAACACAAACACCCAGTCCTCTGGTCGTTAATTCATCACAGTAAAAGGGGTAGTCCAAATCTCACCAATGATAAATATTTTGGCTATGCAAGGAATCAAACCCTGAACATAAGCTTAATTCAATATACAAAAACGCTACTGATTGAGCTAAAGTTTTGGACAAATATTGTTATCAACTTAATTTTGGTGAACAATTTGTTTACGTTCTAGCCACAAGTATCTTTACGGTGTACCAAGCTGCTTCCCAAGAAGGATGGGTGTTCATCATGTACCGTGCCATCGACAGTCTACCGGGCTGGCGGGCTGCATTCTATTTCAGCACCATGATCTTCTTCCTGGCATGGCTTGTGAAGAATGTGTTCATTGCGGTCATCACCGAGACATTCAATGAGATCAGAGTTCAGTTCCAACAAATGTGGGGGGTGAGAGGGCACATCGCTAGCTCATCTGCTTCACAGGTGAGTAGCTTAAACTTGTCTGTTGTGAGCTCAGTTGAGCAGAATCACACTTGGCTTCCGACACAGGAATCTAGGGTTCGATTCCCAGCCAGATGCATTAGAGATGGCTTTTTCCTCAGTAGAATTTTCCATCCTTTCTAGGCAATTACTCCTTTAATTCCAAACCACCATCATCTAGTTGTATTTTAAATTATTTATTTAAAAGGAGAATGGGGTTGGGCTTAATAAATTCCAAATAAGTTGTTTAACCCCAGGATATTTTTTTTATGAAACAAGGCAATACAATATAAACAAATACATAAAGTATTTTTTGATTAAATATTGTTTTTGATTCTTCCACTAGTATGAATTGAGGGTATGACTAAGTTGATTTTGGCATCCCTATATTTTATATATTTGTCCTCAGTATTTTAATATTATGGATTTCCTAGCTGGTTCTTAGTAATCAGAATAATGTAGGCCTACTTTTTATTCTTTGTCTAAACCATAAGACACAAAAAGGTTTTTTAAATTCTAGAAAACCCCTCAGTTTAATCACAGCGTTGCAACCTGAGAACAGTAATTCTAGCTGTACACTTGTTCAGGTGCTAGAGGGAACAGACGCAGGATGGAAGCTGGTTACCCTGGACGAGAACAAACATGGGGGGATGGCACCACAGTTCTGCCACCATATTCTGCGCTCTGCCACCTTCAGGCTGCTCGTCATGGGTATAATACTGGCCAATGGTGTGGTCACAGCCACCATGCACTTCAAGCATGATGGGACACCGCGGCATGAGTTCTACGAGAATTATTACTACATTGAAGTGAGAGGATTTTTAAATATAACAACTTAAGGCTAATGAGAAATTTATGATAGGGACTTGTGGTTCAAATATTTAAACCCTTAAAAATATTTGAGATTCAAAAGTTGAAAAAGAAAGTATTTTTTTCAAATTTTTTATCTGAATTATTCTAAGAGTTATTATCATTGTTTTTATTGGTTTAGCACAACATGATTTTAGGGACAACCAAACTGAGTACCGTTAATTTACCCCCTTACTGAGTGTTAATTTATATTATACAACAACAAAATGATAATTTATTTATGATTTCTATTTTATATAGCAAAAAGAATGAATGTGAACAAAATCAGATACTGGCGAAACAAATAAGTTTATCAATATGGCTAACCTCTTATGTTCATCATGTCATGCACTACAGTGTGTTTATATTGTTATATACTACCAAAGATACCAACCATCTGTAGTCTGTACCCACTCAATAGTGGTTCTTCTACATGTACACAAAGAAGTTAATTTTGTTTTTTGAAAATTGTTGTGTTATAAATAGAGATCAGATTTATAGGCACCAAAAATGAAAAAAAATTTGGCAAATAAGCACTAAAAAGAACAAAAATAGGCACCAAAATACTTAATAAGAACCTATTTTATCCATTCATATATTTACTGTATATATATTTTCCAGAAACACACATTAACTACTATTACATCTAATTACCAAATACTTCTAAAGATTTCCATGTGTAAATTTAGTTATGTTGTCTGACAAAATGTTTTATATTGCAAAACCCACCTCGATGGCATAGTTAGCTAACACACTAGTTTTGTGTTGAGCTAGACTGCTGAGAACGAGGAGATTGAAGTTCGAATCTCCATCAGGTGAACTGGGGGGAAAGGGGGGGAGGTTACCTAAATGATTTACCACTCTCCCTCCACACAAATGCGGGCTCACTTCCTTTATACTCAACCTTCCCAATTCCTAACTCATTAGAAATAATTGGTACTTAAGCGTATAACCTGAATGGGTAGTAAGACGCAGTGCTAAGTATTATTATTAATACTTATATTGCAAGAAGCTGCTCTCAACTTATCATGAAGTAGTCGATAAAAAATTCAGACAAACTATCTCAGTTGATTTAAGCTCCAATTCTAGGAGGAATGTGGTTTGGCCTTATTGGATGTCTGTAATACTTTTTACTGCTTTCCAGCCAGGGTTTCACTGCATATTGAAAGAATTTTGTCGACATTGGCTATGCCAACTGAGCCGGAGGCCCGCTTCAGGTTTACCTCTTTTCTCTGCATGTTGTTCACAGCCTCCACAAGAAGCTATTCCCTCGCCTCTAAAAATCTGTAATCTAAGAAGGTTCTCTAAATCCACTGACTAAACAATGCACTTCTATGTGATTTATCTCAAGGAATTTTCAATTTATTTCATTATACTACAATAGTGCTCTGATCACTCACTGCTATCCAAATAAATAGGCTAGTAGTAGATGGATTCACATTTGTACGAACAGGTATATTATAAAAGGCATAACCACTGACTGAACTGACACAACTGTGGACCTTAAGAAGGTCTTTGTCGCCAATCTTTGATATCTGAACCTATTGGACCGCTAGACCTAGAGATTGATCCTTCCTACTATGAACGTTCAAGCACAGTAGACATTCTGTCTTTTCTGAATGCCAGCTACACGATTGGAAGAGAAATGGTTAACCTAAATAGTAAAGATGGAGGTACGTGGCATGGGCGTCAGTGGGTGAGAGACACAAGTGGACACTGCTTGTCCTTGAGGCACCAGTTGATGAGAAAATGCAAGACCAGACTTACTGGACATACACAGTATTGATAATTCCCTATACAAAGTAATTTCAAAGATAGTTTCCCTGTATTTAGCAAAAAAAGAAAGAGAAAGGGCATTTTAAGTTTCTCATTTGCACAATAGGTACTAATCATTAACCAACGAAATAGAATTAGAAGGATAGATATGATAATTAGAAGGATACCCAAAATTTCAGCTGCTTTTGTTTACAGCTACCATACCTAGTCAACGCATTTGAGCTCCATTAAATAACAATCATACTAGGCTACTTGATGGTAATATTTATCCCTGAATATATTTAAGGAAGGAATGCATGTTTGGTGAAAGAAAACATATGTTTGGTGAAACGTGATGATAAAAGTGGCTTTTAAATATCAAATCATTTAAGAAATACACATCCACACTTATTTTGCATCAAGACACATCTATTATGTTGGTGTTATTATTTAAAATGGTATCTATTTGCTTTTGTATCTTAGATAATAATAGTTGGGTAAACTAGTATTTTTGAAGTTCATCAGCGGCTTATCTGAAAGGTCTAGTAACTAAAACGTAAAAAGTGACCAGATATACTGGCTCACTTGAAAAATGTTTTTGGTATTCTTATGGAAAAGACTGTGGTTCACTTTCATTCATTCAAATTAGCTTGAATATCATGATGTTTCATTGTGTAAGTAGTTTATCAACACCATGAATTTTGTATTTAAAAACTTGTTTAGTCAATCTTAAAATATATATTTGGAATGTATCTATATTTATATCAAACATGCTTGATTGAAAATTAAAATAATACAATTATAATAGTTGCAATAGACCTAGTTTTTTTGTATATTATCTTAAACCTAAACCTCAACCAACACTTGTTAGACAAAATAGTATTTATTTTTTATTCAGAAAACTTACATTATAAAAATAAATTAATATACAAATTGTGTGCACATTTTTTTACTTTAAAAAAATTCTACAAGATTATATAATTTAAATTTATTGTTCAGAACCCTAAATTACAATTAATTCAGAGTTTTTGTTTCTTTTTCTTCGACCTTGGATGGAATCGAATTGCCCTAAACTTCTAATTTATCATAAAGTTATTTTTATTCTTTTATTGGAAGGAATGAAAAGGCTAAGCTTGGATTAAAATTTTAAATCTGAAAAATAAATATAGGCTTAAGCCTAAAGTGAAAATTATTTTTAAATTTTCTCCTGTCTTGTTCTCTCAGAAAATTGATATTTCCCACCCGAAAATTTCCCGATGTCAACATGTAATTCCTTTATAGGCTTAATTATAAGCACACGAGGTTACCCACATTGATCTAATCAATTTTATTTTTCAGTTTTGATTCTGTTCATGTGAATTATTTTGTCATATAATATTGAAATCTGGACCAAAGTGTTATGTTTTTTGTTAAAATATAAACTAACAAAAGCCATGGAATAATTTAATGGTATTCACTCTGGTTGTTAAGTTTTCCCTATGATTATTTTGGAATAAACCAATAGAAAGCTTCATAATGGATGTAAAAAGAAATTACTATTAAAGATTTGAAAAAAATAATCTTTTATACTCTTGAAACTTATTTCTTTTAATCTCGAATATCCTTAAGGATTTTAAGTTGTTCTATCGCTTGGGATGAGCCGACCATTTAGAAAACATCCTATCCCTATTTTATCTTCCCATTTAGGCCTGCTTTCTCTAACTGTTTCTTGATTGGTATAACTCATTTGATGAAGAAATGAAGGGACAGTAACTGATAAAGTATAATCTATGCAGGTGGCCTTCACAATATTCTTGGATTTGGAGACCATGTTCAAGATCTGGTGTCTAGGATTCCGAGGATACTACAAACATTCCATTCACAAGTTTGAGCTGCTCTTGGCTATTGGGACAACTCTTCATATTCTGCCTACCCTCTATTTATCTGGACTCACTTATTTCCAGGTATAGCATCGTGAAAGAGTTTGAATTATAGTAAGGGTGTGTGAAGCCCACTATTTCAATTTGAAATTAAGCCGATTCAAATATATTAAATGTTCCCAAGGTCAAGTTGTAGTTCACATATATTTTATTGTTTATTTCAAAATGAAAATATTTGATTTACAATTATTTAACTTTGAACACTTAAATAAATATCATTTATAAAATGTTTTAGTAACAGAATTGTTTGAAATGTTGTCCTAGGCTATTATGACTACATCCAAGTGCATTACTTAATATTTATTTCCATATAAGCATTTTTTTCTCTTATAAACATTAATGGTATATGATAGCAATGATTGAACATAAATGAGAATTTAGTAGTCAATATTTTTATGGTTGAAGCTTTGTAATTGTCAAAGTCAAAAATTGTGTGAAGTCAAAGTTTTTTTTAATCAATATCAAAGATTACCAAGTTTCACACACCTCCAAATGATATATTTTGAAGCATGTTTATGGCATTTTATTTTATGAATTATAATCTCTGTCGGGGATTTTACAAATGTGCAATTAGGTGCTGAGAGTGATGCGTCTGATCAAAGCGTCCCCGATGCTCGAGGACTTTGTGTACAAAATCTTTGGACCAGGGAAGAAGCTGGGGAGTCTTATCATCTTCACCATGTGTCTACTTATCATCTCGTCCAGCATCTCCATGCAGCTTTTCTGTTTTCTCTGTGACTTCACCAAGTTCGAGAGTTTCCCCGAGGTGAAATAGATTATTCACTAAACTGAGAATGGTGGGATGACACTACATTGCCTCATAATATCAAAAAGATTAAATCTAGAAATTTATTCAATCTACTTTTTCTCTAATGTTGAATTTGAACCATCATTTTTCCCACAAATACCAATTGGAATCATAGAAAACATGCTACAAGGTTAACTTTTATGCATCTGCAAATATTCTATAATATTTATATTGATTTGGCTTTTATATTATTTGATTTACTAACTCAAATCAAACCAAACCGGAAAAAACCCAATAAAGGCTTAGGCAAATGTAAACTCCACAATGTGTCTTAAACATATTTTTATATTTTTAAATCTAATAAGATAAAGCAAATGTTTATTAATTTAATGTTAGTAAAATATTAACAACACACTCAGAAGGAGAAATCCAATACTTTGGAATTCTAAATGAAGATAACTCTTTAGAAACTAAATTTTAAATTGAAATACAAGCCAACAAAGTCTCAAAGCCAGCGATTTCAGCTGGATTTATGTGGATTGAGCTAGACAAAATCTCTTAAAGTTCTCTCATAAATAATATTACTGACTGATGGGAAGAAGCAATTGAGGATTATCTTGCAGTACTGTGATTATACAGTCGGAGCAAATCATGTAACAGGTGCAAGACACATAAAGAAAAGTTCTCAATTGTAGGTCATTTAGCTGAGCGATTCCTAGTCATTCTAGCTAAGTGTCAAGTGAGATTTTCTCAACAGCTGCGAACAGTGTAACCAATCGTCATGAACTATTATTGCATGAACACATTGATAAAATTACATTTATACATGAACGTTATAAGACAAGGGTCCAAAACCAATTTAATGTTGTTGTTTTTTTCATAACTTGCAAGTGTTTTTATTCAAGGATATGCCAAAATCATATTTTTAGTGTGTTTAACTAGAATTTGATTTGTTTCGATAATTATTTGAAATTCGTGGATAATGTTTGCTTCAATTCAAGATTTGATTTAAACCTAAAAAAAACTGTTTTGTGGGTATCTATTAACTTTACCACATTAACATGATATTATTTTTCCTTAATTCTGATTTTGTTCACATTAAGTGGTAAATTAATGGTTGTAAGTTTGGTTATTACTTATTAGGTTTGTCCTATGCCTACAATTGTGTTTGAATAATATATAGGGTTGTGCAAAAACAATTTTTTCAATTCGAGACGAAAATATAAAAAGGTATCGAGACACGAGAATGAAACGAGAAAACGTCCTTTGGGAGTAAAAAAACTTAAATTATGTTTATTAAAGTAAATATATAGTTTATAAAGTTCCTTTTTGACATTTGAGCTGACGCTTGCTTTAGATTGTCTTATAGTTCATTCAAACACTTGAGATATAACTCATACACATTTTAAATGTAACTAATAAAATAGTGATAGGTAGTTACAATGAACACATATATAATTTAATTTTGTAGTGTAACAGCTTATATTGTCAAAGTTTGATATTGAAAAACAATATTTATAAACAAAACATTTCCTAATGAAGGCTGTTTTGGGGGAGGGGGCTACTACGGTATTAATGAAAATAATAAATTCCCGGTTTGGTTTTTTAATTTCTTGAATTTTTAAGATTAATCTTTTAATTTTCAAGACGAGATCGAGATTATTTTTATCTTGAATTTTCGAGTCTGCACGTCCCTAATAATCTCTGCTCTAAAAACATACTTCAAACATGAAATTCGAAAAAATATATGAACATAGATCATTTCATTTTAATATTGAATATTCTCAAAGATTCGAAGGAGCCTTCTTTATCAAAACATATTTGCTTGGTCTTTAATACCCGAAAAATGTATTTGTCTAATTGAACAAAATCTCAAATAAGCATAACTCTTTAAGATTTTAAGCTCGCACTAAACTTCATTAAATGTGAAGCGTATAACCCAAATGGATACTAAAAAAATGTAGGAAATATTTAAAATGGTTTAAAGAATCATTTAAATTTATCATTATAAATATAATTTTCAATGTGTTTAAATTTTAAATTATTCAATAATTAAAATGATTTACAAAGATATAATTTCTTGAATAACTTATTTTTCTCTGCAAGGCCTTCATGTCCATGTTTCAAATCCTGACCCAAGAGGCATGGGTGGAAGTAATGGATGAGACCATGCTTAGAACGAGAGAGACACTAGCTCCCCTAGTGGCTGTATATTTTATACTCTACCATCTCTTTGTCACACTGGTAAGTCTCAAGTGATCTTTGGTTTTTATGCTTGCTATCTTTTGTTGTTCACAATATTTAGACAATGTCAACTTTTCAAACACGAAGTGGATTTAAATTATATGAAATATTACCAAAGTCAAATTATAGTTGTATTTTTTTTTATGTTTACATGCTGAAAACTGACTATATTTTACATGTTTAGATAGCTTTAGACACTTAATTTCATAATGAAAATTGGTAAAAATTAAGGAAAAGGAAAAATTAACCAATAAGTGAAAATTTAATAAAGAAAGCTCACCTTGGAAAAGACGAAAAATGTGGAAAGAAACCAAAGCATCTAAGCTGTGGTTTTCCTAGTGGCCTTCTTCCCTCTAATTTTCCTAGATGCATATAACTCATAGGTCCTTTCTCAATACATAACCTAACCACGCCCTTCTTTTTGATTTTTATTACCATTGAAATGTCGGTTTCTTTAAGAATTAAATTTATTTTAACATTTTTCCTAATTCTGAATGTTCTATTTTCTTGCACCAGTCATAAAAATTCTTAGTACTTTATTTTCAAATACTAATAGTTTCTTTTTTATCTTCTTGCTTATGACCTCAATTCATATCCATAGAGTAGTGCTGGTCTTTATATTGTTTTATACTTATTTTGTTCTTCTAGACATTACACTAGTACTGAAAATCTTATTTAAAGTATAAAAACATTTATTTGCAGCTTGTATCCAAGCCAATATATTTTCCTTCATGTTGTTGTTTTCATTTACTGTACCTCCAAGTTACTTGAGGGATCTAACTTTATCAAATTTCATTTCTCCAACTGTTAAGCCTACATTATTTTCTATTTCTCTCTTTATAACCATATATTTGTATTTTTCTTGATTTATTACCAATCCCACTTTATATGATTCTATTGTTAATCCCGCAGCTGCTCTCTTTAATTCATCTTCGGTTTTCTCTACCACTACTATATTATCCTCAAAAGTCAGTACTTTTATTTTCACACCAACCTAAAATAATGTATCCATTGAGGAAGTTCTTGTATTTTCAGTCCATGTTCTAGTACTAGATTAAACAAATTGGGTAAAATACAGTTCCCTTGCCTAACTCCTGTCTCTACATTGAAGCATGCAGTCTCTTTTCCCCTCTTCTTTTTTACTGGAATAATTAGGCATTGTTTAAAAGTTATATCATTATAAGAGACACCGAAGGGAAAAAGGTTGGTGTGGTTAGATCATGTGATGAGAATGGAGGAGGACAGAATGCCTAAGAAAGCCTCACAGAACAAATATAAGGGTAGAAGACCTACTGGAAGACCATGTACAAGATGAATGGATGAAGCGCAGAAGGACAGGGAATCTAAAGGAGTGGACAGGAGATGCGTGGCTGAAGGAGGTGATTGGAGAGATTAACAGGAATGGAAGAGGGTGTGCCAGATGATTCACAAAGGTGGAAACTTCGAATTATGGATGATGATGCTGTGGAATTCTTACATATTCACTAAAAAAATATGCAACTTTAATTTACACCAGTCAAAATAACATTTTTCTTCCAGTTAATACAAACTGCTTATCTATTTTAACACAGTTGTCTTAGTTGAGCATACTAATCTCAAAAGTCAGCATGGGATTTTCCTGTCGTCTTTCCACCCCTCTACCACATATCCTCAACCAAAGTTGTGTTATGGTTATGCGCGTGCATGTAAAATTGATTATATAATAGCAAGAATAAATTTAAAAAGGTGTCTCACAATGATTTTAAACTGTACTGTTAAGGTGATATTTTGATGTCTCAGTATGATCTCATTTAAATCTTAGACTGCACCATTCAATTACCAATCGCTTTAGGCTGAAATATTTGAACCCCTTTATACAGTGACATAAATTCAATTCAGAACGTGTATGTGTCTAAATTATGATTATAATAAGTTGTGATTTTAACAAAATAAGGTTTGTACAATATACTGACCGGAAAAGTTAAACTTGGCTCTAGAAAACCCGGAAAAGTCAGGGAATTTTAAAATATAGTTTGGCTGGACACTTCGTCATTATATATCCTTAATATTTGCTTTCATCTTGTGAACTTAGAATAGTGTTAGTTATAAAATTCTCACCCACTTCAGTGGTCAAATGGTCTAAGGCGTCACTCTCTTGTTAGACTGCTAATGACCAGGAGACGTTTGAATCCTATTCGGCTCTGCTGAGGGAGTGGGGTGGGTGTTCTTAAATGTTTTTCACTCCCCTTTCATGCAAATGCAGGCTGCCTCATCCCTTCCTCATTAGAGTAATTATCATGCACATAACCTGAGCAAATAATAAGATGTGGTGAAGTTTAAACCAATTTAAAATATATCATACAGTATAAACCTAGTTTCTCTTGTTTTTTTATTTCACTTAAAAGACTGAAAAAGCTGTGACCAGCACCCTAATTATCTTTACTATCAGTAGATGCAACATCGATCTTAATAATTTTGAATTATTTCTTCCAGATTGTTCTGAGCTTGTTTGTGGCTGTGATCTTGGACAACCTGGAACTTGATGAAGACATCAAAAAACTAAAACAACTGAAATTCCGCGAGCAGAGCGCTGAGATCAAGGAAACGCTGCCATTCAGGCTGCGCATCTTTGAGAAGTTCCCGCACAGCCCTCAAATGACTTCCCTTCATAAAGTTCCTTCAGATTTCAACTTGCCCAAGGTATGGAAAGTTTTAGGTCCATTTTGCTTTTTAAAATATAAATAAATGTATACACTGTTACACAATTAGACCTCTAAAAAAATATCAACACGTGTGTCAGACATAAAACTAGTTGATCACATTCTGCTACCCATTGGACTATTCACATATTTTCACTAGTAGGGTAGGTAGGAGAAAGATAGGATTTAGAAGAAATTTACCTTCATTTGTGGGAAATAGGTGTGAAAAACCATTTAGGAAAAAAACATTCCGATACACTCGCCCGGGTTTTAAACTCCCAACATTTTTGTCACCAGCAAACCCAACTAGACAAAACTGACACCTTTGTTTGCATTTCTTTTAATGTGAGTAAAAATAAACATTTATTAATAGTTAAAGAAGTGTGGTTTGCTGTACATGTTTTCTTTAATAAACGTGACATTCTCATGTGTGTCATATCATGTTGAATATTAGATTGTTCACTTTGTTTGGGAAAGGTGCGTGAGAGTTTCATGCGGCAGTTTGTATTAGAAGTAGAGGAGGAGGAGCCAGAGGCAGGCGTCAAGAAGATCAGTGAAGTTTTTGATTCCAAGATAGTTTATCGCAAACAGCGACCTGTCAAAGTACTGGCCAGCACACCCAAGGTGCGCAATGTCAGTACACATCTGCGCAAGGCTGCTGTGGCCTACATTATCAAGTGAGTTTAAGGATTTTTTTAAAATGTCTTATACTTGATTTTATGCCATAAAACAGACATTTTTTTGCTTTGTCAGAATTACAATAGTGATTGAGTTTTTTCCATTTATTTAATACATGTAAGTTTTAGCTCCAGAGACCTCTTCATCATAGAATGCTCAAAAATACTCATATCTATAGATAATACATCATCATCATCATCATCATTAGGGGTGTGCGAAGTTTTGAAAAATTTGAAGGCTTATCGAATCTTTGTGTACTTCGTATTAAATGTAAACCCATGTTTGGCTTTGACAGCTATTCAAAGCTTTGTCTGCTATTTGAAGTGTAGTGATTATATTACACTCATATTTTACATAAAATAAAAGTGAACTGAGATTACCTCAATAAATAAAATATATCTTTATTGTTTTGAGTTTTAGAACAAGTTTTGCATTATTTTCTTGGTGGAACTGGGAAAATTTCCTTAAAAATTTAATTTCAAGATGGCCAAACATTTAACTCCTAACCACCTTGATCACAAACATTGCTTGATATTAACTGAAGATAAATTTATTCCTCTTGAAAGTACGAATTAAAATAAGTAATAAAAGTTTTTTTTTCAGTGGGTTCAATTAAACTTTTGAAGTATTTTTTGAATATTGAAAATAGTTTTTTAATATTTTAAAATTCAGACACGTGACCATTTCATTTGTTTATTACATGAATCAGTATGTTCATTTCAAATTCCTGTCCATGTGTAGACTAGCGGTTTACTTGTTGATTTGTAAAACATAAAAACTAAAATTTTGTAACACTGGACTTCTCAAACCTATAAATGCACCCGCCGAATTAACTTAAACTTTTTTTTTCTCTAACATTGTTCTTGTTCTTGAACTTCCATTAACTCTCGTATTTGTTTTAATTTTATCTTGTGTGTGAAAGCTTAGTGAAACACGATGCTAGGCCAATCTAATGATATTAAAGCAAAGGTATGTTTTTTTTACTTCTCACTCAGTTTGTATGCATATAAAAAGGGTTTTAATATAATGATAATTTGAATATAACATTTAAATGTTGGCAATAAGCTAAAAATATTAGTGCTAAGAAAAAAATTAATGTAACACATATTTTTATATTAGATAAATATACTCAATGTCAACATAATATTTTTACTCAAAATTAAATAGAAAAATATTCAAACGAAAATATTTTCCTTATTCAACTCAACTTCACTTTGAACCAAAAAATTGGATTCCGCACACCCCTAATCATCATCATGATCATGAACTTTGTCCAGCCTGTGACCAGGTCTTATTAGTAAAATGTATCCATCTTCCTCTGTCCTTCCACCATTCTTCCTCCTGCACTCTCTTCTACTCTCCTCCTCTCACTTGCACGCTTGCTGCAATATGTTCCTCCCATTTCTTCCTTGCTCTTCCCTACATACGTATATCCATTAATCTTCTTGGAATCCTCTCCCCTTCCATCCTTATTACATGTCCATAACATCTTATCCTTGCTTCCTCTACTATTTCATGTACCCCCTTACCCCAACTCTAGACCTTATATCTTCATTCCTAATCCTATCTCTTCTGGTGAGATGACAACTAGAATGCTCCTCAAAAATTTCATTCCCATGACCTCCACTTTCCTTGTTTCTCTTTTATCCAAAGTCCAAGTTCCGCTGCATACGTTACTATGAGTATGAAGTATAATCATACAGCACTTCTTTACACTTTAGGGGCACTTCTCTTTGTCATAGTAAGTCTCTAACACACCTGTAGATTACCTCTTCCTGCAGCCCTCGTCTCACTATATCTACTCTGCTGCCCCCTTTTGCCTCACTCACACTACCCAGATACTTCACACTCTTTGCTTCTTTCAAATCTACTCCATATTTTTCTATCACCTTTCTTAGCCTTGTTCTCTGCCTTGTCATCATCACTTCACTTTTCACCATACTAAATTTCATGCCACACTTTTTCACCTCCTGGTGACCTGGTGGTCTAGGGGTAAGGTGTCTGACTTCTGTGCTGGTCCTGGCACAGATTTATCTGATTACCAAACCCTTCCTTCACCTCTGACAAGACAACTTGTGAATGTGGGGAATGCCAGGCCTCCACCGTGGTTTGGATTCCACATTAAACTGTAGGTCCTCCACTTCATCTCACAATCACCCTACCATTACACATTAGCGTAAGTGCGTATAACCCGAACGGGTAGTAAGACGCGGTGTTAATAATAAATTTTCACCTCCTCATTCCATTCCTGCAACTGTTCCTGTACTTCCTCTTCATTTTCCCTCCATACCACCAAGTCATCTGCAAACATCATTGCTTTCATTTTCTCCTCGCCCAATTTGCCTGCCACTATATTTGTTAGCATTTCCATCACCAATACAAATAGTAATAGTGAGAGGGCACTGCCCTGCTTGACTCCATTTTTTAATTGGAACCACTCTGTCCACCCTCTTTCCGGTTTTACACAACTCAAATTATTATCATACATATTTCTTACTCTCATTACCACTCCTCTTTCTATTCCAGCTTTCTCTATTGCTTTCCATATTTTCTTTCTATCCACACTATCATAGGCTTTTTCTACATCCATAAATGCTATTACTAGATCCTTTCCAAACTCATATTTGTTTTCCATAAACTGTCTGATTCCATATATTAAATCTATTGCTAACTTCTTCTCTCTAAAACCATGTTGTTCCTCTCTCCATCTTCCTTCATGCTTTTCCTCATCTTCCTTTCCAGAATCTTTTTGTACATTTTCACACATTGACATAACAGTGTTTTGCTTCTATAATTTCCACACCTCTTCCTATCCTCTTTCTTGAATATTGGTAATACAATCCCTTTTGTCCAATCTTATGGCACATTCTCTTCCCCCCACACTGCCCTTGCTACTCCATACTACCACTGTAGACCCGTTTCTCCTGCTGCTGTTATAATTTCCACCGTGAGTTTGTCCACTCCTGGTGCCTTTCTCTTCCTCATCCATCTTTCCGTCCATTTATTCTTTCTCTTCTTCCTCTCATACCAATCCTTCCTCCTCAGGGTTCAATAAGCTCTCATTCTTTCTCTTTTTCCTCTTGTACCAATCCTTCCTTCTCAGGGTTCAATAAGCTCTCAAAATATTATTTCCACAAATTATTTACCTTCTAATCCCTCTCCATTATCCTTCCTTTTTCATCCATAATTCGGACCTCTCTTCTATTTTCCCTTCTTTTGCTCACAGATAATACCTATTATAATTAAATTATTAGTAAAGGAAAAATATTGACAAATATTATTGGAGTGAAAATTTTACTATTCCATTGATTCTGATGACCTCAATGTTAGATAACTCACCAGGATGCTAGAGTTTGAGCTAACTATTATATTTATTTTATCTTTTTATGTAAAACCTATTTTTGTGAAATTATTAATTTATTAAATTAATTTTATTCTTTTTACATGTTCTTATCTTCCGTGTCCTATTTCCTTTTTGTGTTTTTTTTTGTTTCCTCTTTTAAGAAGTTGTGTTGCAAATTTCACACTCCTCCCCAATGAGTTCCGATATAATGAAACCTAGGTTGAGGGATTGGATGGTGACTATTGATTTTCTTAAATAGGTAGCTAATACCTCTTTGTTCGGTGGTAGCAATGTAAATTGTGAACTGTGTTGTTTTTTTACATTGTAGCAACCATATTGTGTTAATTCCCTTTTATGTGTTTTCTATCCACTTTTCTTGTACCTTCTTCCAAATATTTGTTTCAGTTGCATAAAAAAAAATATTTAACTTATCGTAGTTAAGGGAATGCTAATTACACATTAATATGTATACATCCAGTGATTCAAACAACCAACGCTTGATGCTGGGTGACTCTGCAGTCCTACCTGTACCAGGAGGCAAAGGCCCCCTTAAACCACAGGGAACCATCAGCAGCGCCAAGCAGTTGCGCATCGACCAGAAAAAGTAAGGCTGCACTTCAACATAAACAATACTTTTTTCTTAGAATACCTCAAAATATTAAAATAGTTACTCAGGACACCAGACATATCTGGTTAGCTCACTGGTGACTCATTTGGCCTGGGTTCGATTCCTACCTATATGCAACTGGCATTTTTCAACTTAATTAATATGATGGCATGACCCATATTTATTCATTCGATAAAGTTTTTTTTAAAGTATGATACAATATGTCCTTAAATAAACATGATTGTATAAAAGTTTATTTAAAGACATATTTTAACATTAATGACAAATTTAGCTTGGCACTAACATTTTTGACTGATCTGGCAGGCCAGGTTTCAAAGCATGGTCAGATGCGTTGAAAGTTTTTGTCCATGAACGATTTTACATTTACTCTCCACGAGAATGCTGGTGTATTCACTCCCCTCATCATTGTTAAATGGAAGCATGTGTGCGTTCTTATCGCAAGCCGTGTGTGAACATGTCAGGTCTATCCGTCGCAGTGTGCGTAGTGGATCTATCAAGCTGAAACAAACGTATGAGCACCTCATGGAGAATGGAGACATTGGAGCCATGAACAGAGTGAGCTCATCCAGGAGTCGGCCCCAGGACCTCGACATCAAGCTCCTTCAGGCCAAGAGGCAGCAAGCCGAGATGAGAAGGTGGGTTGCATATACTCAAGGAGAACAAACTTTGCAGTTTAATCAATCATTAAAATACTACACCCATTTACTGACACTGCCCGGTACAGTTTCACTAATGAATTATCTACATGGGAAACGTAAAGACTTTACTGTTAAATAACCTTCCATTTTGAAGCTAACATAGACTTGAATGCTTCGTTTACTATTTAGAGCCATTTGATGTACTATCTTGGATCAAAAAAGGAAAATAGCCAACTATTCTACCTAAAATTCATGCCTCACATTTTATATAGCTGGAAAGGAATACTTGGAAACATAAATAATTACTATGGATTGGAGTTGTAAATCCTCCAATCTTGAAAAATCTTTGAGATTTGAGGATTCGAGAAATATCAGATCTAAGAAACTACTTTTGTCTTTAAATTTCCTGTCGGAATCTGTATTATTATGTTTATAACACTATATTACTAATTATTGGTTTAGACTAACATAATTAGAGGAATAACATAACAACCACACCCCAGGTAATTAATTTATCAAATAATTTGAATGTTATAATGCAGGGTTTCTCAAACTGTGAGGCATGAGGGTATTTTTGGTAACGCATGGGATTTGAAGCAAAGCAATAATTAATAGTTTGCTTGTCTCCCATGAGCATTGTTTGATATCTACCACATGTGGAGGTCTGATATTTAAAAATTAGTAGTGTCAGTGCACAAAAGTTTCCACTTCAAAGCTGGAATTCTAAATTTTGATTAAATTCTTTTAAATTAACTAAAAACTTCAAAGTTACTTTTTATGTATAATCATTAAACTAAAAACATTTCCCCTGTGCAACGTCAGTTACTACTTCAACTAGTAAGAATATATAGTAATTAATTAAATATTGGGTTTTTTTCTTTCATGGTAAAAGCTTCTTTTTTTTTCTCCCAAGAGGCTTAACAATTGCTTTTAATGTTCAATTGAGGCTTCAATGCATAAAGTTCGAAAACCCCTAAATGGCCAAAAATGACAACGTATAGTTATTATTGATATTTTCTCTAGCAACTAAAGAATGAGTTCAAACAAAATCATAACTAAAGAAAGAAAAACTATACCAGTTTGGGAAAGCTAATCTCTTTTGCTAAGATGGTTTTTTAAGATTTATATTTCAGATTTAATGATCAAATTAAAATTTGTTTACAAACATGTTTATTTGAGCTATTTGTACACCCAAACTTTTTCATTTAGTACTCAAGAGCCAAAACTATTTTTGAAAAACACAGTGTAAAATTAAAAATTTAAAGTATTTATGTCCAGGAACCAACGCGAAGAGGATCTGAGAGAAAACCACCCCTTCTTTGATACTCCCCTCTTCTCAGTCCCACGAGAAAGCAAGTTTCGTAAGATTTGCCAGTTGATAGTGTACGCTCGCTACGACGCTAGACTCAAGGATCCTCTCACCGGCAAGGAACGTAAAGTCCAGTACAAACGCATGCAGTAAGTATCTCTTCTTCTGTTCATTCCTAACTTGTTAGAATGTTGAATTTTGACACATGTACTGTTTCAATTTAGTTGAGACTCAAAGTAAACCTCCTTCATTGAATATTCACGTGTTTTAAATGAGACTATCTACTAAAAAAAATTAGGGATGAGGCCTCCAAAGATTTTGAAAAAATTAACCAAAAATATTACTTATTTTAAAATGTATTATGATGCTCACCATTAGTTTAGCCCAAAGGTGGCCAACCCACTCTGTCACTAGTGACATGCAAAGGCATTTTGGATGGCACACCTAAAATCACAGTAGTTTAAAAAATATAACAAAAACAAATTATTACATTGATAAACAAATTATAAAGTTAGGCCAAGTTAATAAATTGATTTTAGCGAGTGATAAAAACCTGTAGCACAACTTCCTTCAAAGGAGAAGTAAAGCTGTTGTTCCCATATTGATTGTGGCATGTAAAATATTCTTGAAAAGTATTTGAAAGTACCTTTTTGGCATAATTTGTAGGCTCTTTCCTACTTGCTCATAGAAATCCATTGTTGCCCATGAGCTGATAACGCGTTTCACCTGAAATTAACCTATCACAGAAACTTCAACAAAGAATAGCCAAAGTAGCTAAGCTTATATGTGATCCTATGATTCACACCAACATCTAAAGGAATTGATAGTAATACAAATATATTGCTATCATAATATTTATTAATCATAATTAATAACATTATAAACAAGATCCAAACTCGAACACTTAACAGAAGGGAATTCCGCCAACTACTTGAAGCAGACTAGGAAGATAAACACCATGATGAACTTCCGCTTCATTGGAGTGTCCGTTTGCTGTCAAAGAGAAAAGCATTGGAGAGATTTTAGAGCTTAAAGGGTAAAGCTCTGTCCAATGGCAGCTATGTAAAGTGTGAACGGTGTTCTTCTTTTCATTGTAACAACCATATTGTATTCGTTCCTTTTATATGATTCTATCCACCTTTCCTATACCTTCTTCCAGATATAATATAGTTACCTCTTAAAACCAAACGAGGTTTTCCTTATAGTAAGAAGTGTTATTAATAATAATGGATAATACTTGGATATTAAGTCTTATCCATTATTATAATCATAATAGTAACATTTATACACAAATGAAACACATTTTAAAATAGCTCAAATTTTTGGATGGAGATATTTACACCACAAGAGGACACAATGTGTATGAAACTGCTAGTAGCAGTCAATCAGCCATGTAGACAATGGGGTAGCTTTTCCTTCCCTCTTTTCCTTTGTTTACTTGAGTCTCAGCTAAGATGAAATACTATATCTGCTTTCTGTTACTATATATTACAAATGAATTATATATAAGAAATAGAATTAATAACCGTTTCAAATTATGAAAGAATTAAAGCTATTTACTCCTTAATTCTAATATTTAGGGACTAAGAATGTTTCCGAGAATTTTTTAATTTATTTTTTTGCTCCTTATTTTCCAAATGAATCAAAGTGAAGGAAACTTCCCTACTGGGTACATATAATACATATATAGAAACACAGAGTCAATTTAACACATATATTTATTATAGTAAACAAAAGATAAATTGTCATAAATACAGGTTTCACAAGATTGAACAAATAGCAAAGAGCAAATAAAGAATGTAACATTTACACAGTCTCACTTATTAGGTTTTGTTATTAATAGGTATCCATAAACCATGATGAATCCACAGCTGATAACTCCAGCTGATTGGAGGCTATGAAACAGGTGTCACAAAAGTACTACCGCTGGTCTTATTCCCCTATGGTACTGCCAGCATAATATAGTACATTGATAACTATAAATTTCTATGCTAAATCAAAACCTAATCATAGGCTAATATAAAAATAGAATAATTAGCGCGGACCCCACAATGAATCTAAGGCAATTTCCTTGGGTAGCGCCATTAAGCCAATACTCAGCTAATTCACAGTTTTCAACAACATTTACATAAAGTCCTAAATTTGTTTTTAAAGTAAACAGACATCCTGCTAGTAGCCCCCAATATAAAAACTAATGTTCATGACGTTTAGGACGTCATGACTAAATTCGGAACAAGAGAGTAACGAACTCGTGACTCAGACTAAGTCTCAACACTAACATTCTTAGCCAGAGGCTTTAATGTAAGAACAGTGCCATGTGACACATAAATAATCTTAGCAAACATCTATGCTCAAGTTAGACATACCAAATTTAGTAAATCAAAACCAAACTATTCTTCTAGAAACCAAACGAGTCTTCTCATGAAATAAAAGACATGTAATTTTCCTTTGAAGAAAGAAGCATAAGTTACATTACTTTACAAAAGTCCTAGCAGCAAGGACTTGGCCACGGTGACAGGATACCAGTACAGCTGAACGCGTCGTCCATGTCCACGGTGAATTGAGTAGGACGACCCCTTATCCCGTTGTCACGGCTGAAGGTAGCGAATCTGACGCCGCAGTCGCCATGGTCCTTTGTGACGGCGCCGGGTGGCGAATACTCCGTGTAGTCTTGACTCACGGTGGAACCTTTCTACGAATCTGACGCCGCAGTCTGCATGGTCTATAGTGTCGGCGCCGGGCGGCGAATATTTCTTGTTGTCTCGACTCGCAGTGAAATTATTCTACGAATCTGACGCCGCAGTCTCCATGGTCTATAGTGTCGGCGCCGGGCGGCGAATACTCCTTGTAGTCTCGACTCGTCGTGGAATTATTCTACGAAATGCTATCTCTGGACGGCCCATATATATACCAAATCTGGCTAGGACAAGGAGAAGAAGCAATGGGAAATAAAAATGTAAGAACAGACAGAAATAAAGGAGAATAAACGTGGGGAGAAAAGGAAAAACAAATGAACACTATCCAAGGTTCTTTAAATGACCACCAGTATCTCTGTGTGCGCAACAGGTGTAGGCGTCGAATCTTGACCTCCAGTCTCTTCTCCAGCTGAGTTCAACAAGCGCGCACGTGTAGGGTCGGCCATGGTTGAAAACCTCGTGTTTTTTAAAAGAATGATATCTGCAGACATCTGGCTGGGGTGAGCTTGTTCATAAATATATTATAGCATAATATATCTGTATTAATTTACTTATTTAATATCCACTATTGTTTTTATGAGAAATAAGGATATAGACATATTTTTTAACATTTTTCGTGTGTGTACACCACGTGGCTGTAGAACGCCCGTTTATGAATTATTATCCACCAGGAAAAGCGAAGTGTTAAAGTCTTTAGTTCATAAACACAATAATATTAGCCTTCTTCTTTGATATTTAACACTGTAATTATCAAAAGCCAATATATTTGATCAACCACGTGTTAGGAGGTTTAGAAGATAGGTAACTTTCGTAAACTAGACGATATAACTTTAGAAACAGATTAAATTAAATATGCTGATTTAATTTCTGTCTCGCATAAAATCCCAAAAATATTAAATACTTTTCTTGTAGCTGTTCAACCATTTGGTTGACACGCTACAAAAGGGCACACAATTACTCGAACAATCATGATATGAATATCACTAACCATATTTCATTTAAGGTATTTATTTAATTCAGGTGGACAATCTCTGTGTTGTTCTAGTAACTTTCTTGGTTTGGTGACCTATCTGGACTGGGTCATGATCTGCGTGACGACTCTGTCTTGTATCTCGATGATGTTTGAGACTCCCAGCTACAGGGTTATGGAAATTCCTGCTCTTCAGATTGCTGAATATGAGTTTGTTATATTCATGAGTTTGGAGCTGGCCCTGAAGATCCTCGCTGATGGCTTGTTCTTCACCCCTAAAGCTTACATCAAAGATGTGGCCTCTATGCTCGATGTATTCATATACGTGGTGAGACAAACAGGATTCTTGGATCATAATTAGGGTTGTTTAACTCAATTCCTCGATATCCTCGATTTTTACTGATATTGAAAGAATCGAGAATTGATCTTAATATTACAATACTCTCTAGTTCGATTCTTAGCTCTCAATAAAACTGGCAACTAAACAAAATGGCAATATTCAAAATATGTGATAATCGATTATCTCTCATATTAGTTTAGTTGCGGTTTCACTTAATTGCCGGCAAATTGTATATATATATATATATATATCATAATGGCCTGAATATAGTACAACCTTGAATATAATACCATCCTAACATTTTGAGGTGATGTACATGAAAAATATATGGTCTCGAATATAATATGACCTGACATTAAAACTTAACAACTTTGACACTTTTTAAAAAAAAAAGTCATATTTAAGTGAGACTGTCAGAATATATAAATCATTCTAAACAAACAATCGATATACAATACGTAGACAAGGGATAGCAATTTTCCGTAATATATTGATATTTCACAACGCGTATATCGAAAGCTACGATATTCCTATCAAATTAAAATGGCTGCTCTCCTGTAATTATATTCTATCGATTTTTAATTTTTAATATTTTATTTAGTTCTTTGAATAATACAAGTTTAGTAAAAATATAACAAAATCGACTTAGTTAGTAAAAATAAAGCAAAAAACCATTATATTTATTCTGATTCACTAGATTATCGATATATTGTTGCCAAAACTTCATCACTAATTTCTAACGAGTTAACGTGTGTTGGATCAGCTATGGCAGAGGACCTAATATTTTTGTAATGTGGGAAATGTGTTCTTCTTACCGTTAAAATATCCACAATCTATTTTATTAATTTTGAGTTTATTTGAATTCTTGGTTTTGATTTTCAGTTTTGAAGAATTTTAGTTTGTTTGATAAATAATTATAATATTGTGAGATTAATGTTTCAAACAACATGTGTTGTAGTGAACGAGTCCAGGTTTCACATTGAAGGGGGAGTAGGGTATCAGGCACGTCAGATTTTCTATGCAATAATGCTTGGAAAGATAATGAAAAAGGAATTGTTCAAGAATCGGAATTGAGGTTGAACTTAAGAATCGGAATTGAGAAAAACTGGTATCATGATATCTCAAATCATGATTAATTAGAAATATTACAAGGCCCAGATGTCCTTACATAGGTTTGTTGACTTGTTTGCATTACATTGGCGAGGAACCATTCTGCCAAGATCAAAACTACATCAGTCTTTAAATAAATACATGTTTTGCCATTCCTAATTCTTATCCTCTATTTCATTTAATGATTTCATTAAATAGTTTTTTTTGTTTGTTTTTTCCCTTTTAGTTGCAGTTTTGTCCTTTATTTCTTTATTTTTCAACTTGTGAGAAGAAACCAGTGGTTGAACCTCATTTGGGGCTACAAAGGTACTGTCAAAAAAGCTTATATTAGGGAAGTGTGAGTAGTTGAATATTTGATCTTGAGTCAAGTTTTATTAAATGTTTGAACTCAACTGGAAACAATTCTCTAATCTCGAAAGTTGTTTTTATCAATTTTGTCTGATTTAATTAATTTGATTCAATTTTGATATATTATCTTCGTGCAAGTCATCTCACAATATTTACTTTTTATTATTTAAAACAAACTTTTACATCTATTTTAAATTTAGTTAAACCTGAATTAGTGTGATCATGACTTTGTACACACAAAAAGTATAATTCTCAAAAATTATATTTTTTGTACATGGTTAGTGAATTAAATCATTCGTTACATAAATTTAAGTTAATTTTGATACTAACAACATTCTATGTTACTCGAATTTGACTAGAACTCTTATGTTTTTATTTTAGCTTAATTTGAACTCTAGTTGTGTGAAATGCCTGCTCACACACTTTTACTTTTGAGTCTTATTATTTATTTTATTTATTCAATAATTCTTTCGTAAAAACCTTCTTTCCCTTTTTGAGGCACATTTTGCTTTACAGTCATTTCCTGTTAATTGGGACAAATCGAGATGAGATTTCTTAGACTTAATTAAATGGCTGCCCCAATTAAGCACAAGTTTAACAAATTAGCTTAAAAAGGTATGAATAAAGAAACAACCACTCAACAGCACATCTTCACAATAACTTACTCGGCGTATGTTTTGAGTGTGTTTGCCATTTATACACTGTTTGTTGTTCACTCACAACCTACACCGCCTCAATTAAGCATAAAGATGGCCCAAATAAGCTGGGAAAACTCAAGATAAATATGTGTTTTGTTTTGTTCTTCAAATTTTGTCCCAAATAAACGGCTGCCCCAATTAACTTGGATCCACTGAATATGGAAGAAAGTACAGGAAATAGAAATGGAAAGAACATCCTATTGCTTTTTACAATAAAATAAGAACATAGTTCACTCTTTATATTGTTGCCACTTTATAAAGGGTATTGGATTCCTCTTGAATAAAATCAATCATTATTGCTCAATCCCTTAAGCTAAGTTTCATGTTTATGTTCTTTGTCCTATGGCAGTGTTAAAAAGGCTGAACTATATACCTTCTACAATATGTCATTTTTTATCAAACTTATTTTATATGTTTATATATAAAAAAATCAAACATATTCTAAAACATTGATTATGCAAAAGAGACCCAAGCTTCACTTTAAATTTTTCCAAGCCATTTTTGATTGCTAAAAAGTTTACTGCCATCAATTACCTTTATAAAGGAAAGTATGTGTGAGTATCTAATCTCTTTGATTGGAGTATTATTATTATTAATTTTCATTCTATGAGAAAGAATAACAATAAAAAATCAACAAATTATTAAATCATCTCTCATCTCAAATTCTATTGAATGATTCCATGACCTTCCTCCAATAGAATAGTCTTACGATGAATTTCCTCTATTATCAAATTAAATTCCATAAACTAATAGCAAAATATTTACCTTATATTTACTCTACAGTTGAGGATACTACATTGTCAATGTATACAATATTTACTTGCATATAAATTGCACTTTTTTTATGAAAATTTGTGACAAAAAATTAGATACGTAATATATACAAAGACTTATGTAACACAACTACACATTGAATTCCATTATTGTGAATTTATGACCTGCAGCTTGGTTGATATGTTCTTCAGCATATTATATGACCTTTAAATTTAAAACTTGCCATGCAACATTTCTACATAACTCACTGATGTGCACAAAAAATCACATGACAGATAAAACACCATTACAAACGAAAGAAGGCACAATATGCATTCAACAACTGTTTTGACAATGACAAGGTCGAAAATAACATTCGACCTGCACAGAAACCAGGGTTGTGGCGGGGAGAAAGGAATTTATTTACCGCCAGTACAAGCATTTTCTTCCCACTCCTTCAGCTTCACACAGGAATTCCATTGGGGAGGGGAGGGAGTGAAAGTAAAACTGTGTTGTCAAAAAAAATGAATATATTTGACGAACTTATCAAAATTACAGCCATAATTATGTCTCCGTACAAAATTCGTATGAGACATTTGTGAAGATTTTTTTTTATTCATAATTTCACAAAGCAAAATAAGGTCACAAAATCTATGCAAAGATGAATTACATGTTAATCTATTAGAAAAAAATATTAAAATAAGTAAAAACTATATAAGTTGTTGTTTAAATATCAACTAGAAACAATTCATAATAATTAATATTTCATACCTGTTTTTTCTAGAAAGTAATTTTATAAATTAACCTAGTGTAATCAAGGGGAGCTTGTTTTATTGTCAAGCAAGTCTGGTTTAATGGCGTGTATGGTTCCCAGGTGAGCCTAGTTTTCCTATGCTGGATGCCACACAATGTCCCCCCCAATTCTGGAGCCCAACTACTCATGATCCTACGATGTGTGCGCCCTCTGCGGATATTTACCCTAGTCCCACACATGAGGAAGGTCGTGTACGAGCTGTGTCGAGGCTTCAAGGAGATACTTCTGGTTGGTCATGCTTGTCCAAATATATTTTCTAAACATAGCTTTAAGCAACAATTAATTTGGCTTTGTATGTTGCACAAAATTATGTACTAAATCAAAAGTTGCATTACTAAATGAGAGTGGGATGTTTTCATTTGAATCCTAATTTTTATTATTGCTATGGCTGCTGGGGCTTAGCCTACGACTGTAAGTTCTGATCCTAAGTCTGAGAACAGATTCTTTAAAGCAGTGTTTCTCTATATTTTACCAGGGTGGCAATTTTATTACATCCCTTATATTTCACAGCACCCTTAGCATGACTAGTTCATATCAATGCACTATTAATTAGGAAATCCTTAGTAGTTAGTAGAAGACTTGCTTAAAATAAGAATAGAATAAAATAAAGCAAAGTAACTGATAGGGAAGAAAGCCAGCATGAAATGAGAGGTAAGTTAGCCCTTGATTAAAAAAACAAATAAATTTATCTCTTCATTTTCTCACACACTCTTCACACTTCTATTTTCTGATCACTTTAACAGATACACATTATAGAAATATTTACCAATAAGTACCTGCCAATTTTTGTGTGTGAGTGTTTGAATAAACGAAGATAGAAGTTTATTTGTTTTCTCTCAAGGCAGTGGCAGCACATGTGCACATAGACAGCCGATATTTTGATAAAACTTATATTCTTCTGTAGTTTTAAATAATTAGTCTATCTAAATCCATGTGATAATTTACTACCCTAACCGATCACATTCTTCTATTGTGATAAGTGCTTGTCTGGTGTAATGTTGGCAACTGTGTTGTGTGTGAGCGCAAAAGATGAGATCTTGAATGCAGTTTAGCAGCATGGTGTGAGTGCTAGGAATATTTGTTACATTTTAAGTGCTAATGTGCATGCATATGACAGACTTATATTCCATTCACCATAGGAATTGACTTCTGAAAGGCCTTTTTCCCTACCATAAATCTACTATATAGTAGGATATTGGTAGGAAAAAAGACCTTTCAGAGAGTAATTCCTACCGTGAATGGAGTATATATAGCTCTTATGGAGATTTAACCTGGGAAATGTGCACATCCATTGTTGTGAATATTTTAGTGTTTTAACTGGCTTCCCCCCTTATCACAACCCTCAAGAGTTGGTACATTTGAGCTGACCCAAACAAATTGAGACGTTTGTGACCATCATGAGTCCATTAACTGTTCATTCAAGAGTAGGAAACTAAGCAGTTCAAACGAATAATTTTAAATACCTGTCTGTTTTTATTGATAATTCGGAAGTGAAGTTAAAAAAAAAGTATGGATACTTTGTTTAAACATTAAATCGACATATATAAAATATAATTATTTATATTATAATATGCATATTAGCATATTGAACGTGTAAATAGACATAAAATTGTAGTTTTTTGTTTGTAATATTTCTTTGAGGATGAATATGCTGCAACATATTCTAAATATAAATGGGTCCTCTAATTCTTTAAATCCATCATATTCTTGGATATTTGAGAGTTAAGGAATCAAGAAATTTTCACATTCGAGACTCAAATCCTTTAAAAAAAAAAAATCAATTTTTCAAATGAAATTTGTTTTAGAACTCTAATCCTGCTTATTGGTGGACCAGAACCAATATGATAATAGAATGAACTTAACAACCAGTAATTTATCACTCAACTGAAAATTAACATTTAATTACTATTTATATTTTACATTACTCTACTATATTTATATTTCCTATTATCTTCATAATTTTTCCTAAGATTCAGATTCAGGTTTAATATTTTTGTTTTGAAGGTAAATTGGAGATTAGGATTTTAGAATCGGATTTGTAAAATATTAGATTACACCCAATTCTAACCTAAATAGTGATAAATTAATTTATCAGGATGGAATAATAACTAAAAGGCTTGGATCTGATAAACCAAATTTAATTGAAAAGGTCTTCAAAGTGAAAAATTTGATTACAGGCGTATATTCCAATTTAACGTTTACTAAAAATTATTATTGACTATGTGGCTGTAATGTAATCACTTCTTTGTAACTTGCTTGCTGTTTTGTAAAGAGCTAAATACATAGAAAAAGATTACCTAATCAGACTATTTCAAATAAGAGGGAAATATTATCAATGTCAATTATCAATATTATCAATGTAAAGTCAGGTAAAGGTATGTAGGCCTACTCTTCATTTAACATGAAGAATAGCAAACATACTTTGCCTGGTTTACTATGGTGTAGATTTATGGTAAGTTTATCTAAACAGTTATTTTTTATGTTGGTGTAGGCCTATGTATATTTTGTATGTTGGCCTATTCATATGTATACATGCCCTATGTTGATTCAATTAAACTTTATATGGGCCCATATCTCTATGTTGGTAAACTCTTAATATAATAAGACTAAATATGTATATATTAGCAAAATAGTCTTCATTACAATTTTGATTTTGGGAACACTAGTATTTACATCACCAGCCGCCGCTGTATAAAGGCCTAACCTAACTTTTCTTTCATGTTGATTTCCTGCCTTATTTCTTAAAAGTTACAGTACTATATTTTACAGTGTTTCCGCATTGTATTTACTAAATTTCTAAGTCATTAGGTAATTGTTCGTTTTTTAAATTTAAAATTGACCATAGAAACACTTAATAATAATTGAAACAATATTTTTTTTTACTTTTGAACTTTACTGAAAATTCCCCATATTTTTATAGGCACCACAGCTCTAGAGGTTTCATATTCAAATCTTGGTTGAGAATTTTGAAGAAATGTTTTCATGCAACTGATGAATTTGAGTCCAATGTCTGGAGAAAGTCTCAGAGATGATGAACCTAACTGTTTTGAAGCTATAAATGCATGTGTCTGTCTGGCCGATTGTCCTCAAGTTTGTGTTTCAGGTAGTGCATTTAACTGTTTATCCTCATGTTTGTGTTTCAGGTGTCCATCCTGCTGATTGTCCTCAAGTTTGTGTTTCAGGTGTCTATCCAGCTGATTGTCCTCATGTTGGTGTTTCAGGTGTCTATCCTGCTGATTGTCCTCATGTTGGTGTTTCAGGTGTCTATCCTGCTGATTGTCCTCATGTTTGTGTTTCAGGTGTCCATCTTGCTGATTGTCCTCATTTTGTGTTTCAGGTGTCTATCCTGCTGATTGTCCTCATGTTTGTGTTTGCGAGCTATGGGGTTCAGCTGTTTGGTGGCCGCCTGGCTCGATGTACCGACCCCACCATCACACACCGTGATGACTGTGTTGGTGTCTTCATGAGGAGGGTGTTTGTCACCAAGATGAAACTGGTCCCGGGAGACGGGGAGTCTTACCCAGCCATGCTTGTGCCCAGGGTGTGGTCAGTATCCCTTCTGGGGACCAGAAGAGAAGTATTTGTGGGAGACTAATTTTATAGTAGAGACGGGTCTGAGACATTTTGTACGGTTATAGAAACTGAACAGATCTTGCCAGGAATATATTGTTTAATGAGGCTTATGATTTAGAAATGTAGAACTTTGTACACTCCCTAACAACACGCTGTCCATACTATGGCCTTGAGTTCTAAAGGCTTCAGTCTTAATCACTGGATGGTCGAATGTTTCCTGGAGGTTTATATGCACATATTGATCCCTGTACTATCAGTGTAGATATATGGGGCAGTGCCTATATTTATTTGCTTGGAGTATTTAATATGCTTTTCTGAATCGACTGATTATATCAGCACACAACTTACAAACTAGCTTAGTTCTAGACAAACACAATACCCAGTCTTCTGGTCATTAAATCATCACTGTAAAAGGTGATACATCAACTCCATCATTGATAAACATTTTGGCTATACCTGTAATCAAATCTAGGACACTCATTTCAATTGACAGATGTGCTATCAATTGAGCTAAGGTTTCTGGATTTGTCAAGATGAGAATTGTTTCTAGTCTACTATTATGAGAAGGTCTGAATTTTTATAACCTAGGTGTGCTGTGTTGACTGAAAATAAGCTCACAATTTGTGTATGTATTTGAAAGTGTTGACAGGGATAAATGTTTTCAGGGCCAATCCACGTCGGTTTAACTTTGACAACATTGGTGATGCAATGTTGGCATTATTTGAGGTGCTCTCCTTCAAAGGTTGGCTTGATGTCAGAGACGTTCTGATCAAGGCTTTAGGACCGGTGAGTTATCTTAGCTATTAATTGTAGATGAGTGGGTTGAGAATGTGACCATTAGGTCAAGGGGATATTGATTCAATCCCAAGAGGTTTTGTAAAATAATGTACTTGTATAGGATTTTGTACTTTTACTCATATACAGTACTAAAGTTTCTGGTGATAGGGTTTAATACATTGAATACCACACCCAAGCTACACTCGGCCTAGCGTAAGTATCTATTGTTACTATACCTGAGCTACAAATGTTTACATACGCAATGGCCTGAGATAAGTTCGGGTATAGTTTTCTGTAAATGTTTCTTAAGACTGTCTTAGTTCATCAAATTACTAGGTGACAGCACTAGATGGTTTTGTGAAAACTGCAATATACTGCAATGTGTGTGCAAAATTGTTTTGCTCTCTTCTACACTAAGATAAATTATTGTAAGGCCTAAATATAATTTTTTCATTTAATTTATAATTCATTTAGGATATATTTTTCCAGCTTCTCTAACCAAATGGGTATAAATCTTTTATTTAAAAAAAAAGTTTTATATACAAAAAATACTACACAAACTTTTTTTTTAATTTCTCTTCTATAAAACAAAATAAAGTTCATACAAAATATGAAAGATTATAAATGACTATAATAAACCCACAAAAAAAAGTATTACATGTCAAAACGTATTAAAATGGCAAAAATTCAAAATATTATAAATGTGTCCTGTATCTGACAGTTTACCATGCAACGACATGCCGGTGTGTAATGTGTTAAATGTTGTCTGCTTTCTTAGGTTATTTTAGTCTAGTCCTTTTTGGTTGTAGTATTGTATAGATTGTTAATGATTGTAAGTTTATAAATAGGAGCCCTCCTTGCATTTAACTTTTCTTGAAATTCTAGATCACACAATATTCAAAAGGAACACAGCAAATAATATTATCTTCAAGTTTCACTGTCAAACACAGCCTCGTCAGGTAAAGTGCACAGTAAATGCTTTACTGTGCCTCGAAGTCAGGTCATGTCAATCTTTAGCCAGTGTCCAGTCAGTGTTCTATTCTTCCTGTTAGAGAAGGCCTCTATTGTAAGCCCCCAAAATTGCAATAATGCGTTTCGTTGACCATTGTGTTTTAAATATGGATTTTACGCTATAATGTTCCTGGTAACCTTGAAGGGCTTTCCCTTATTCTATGGTGTTTTTTATAATGCTTTTCAGGAGGCTTAAGAATAATAATATTTACTAAATCAACTGTCAAAAGAAAGAAATTACCTGGCACATTTATGGCCGTAATGATAAACCATACCTCTCTCATTGCTTTACCAATATCTTAGCTATCCAATATGAATTGAATATGGTAGGTGTGGCAAGGAGATAGTTATGGATCATTACGGCTCTTACTTACCTAACCTAGTTGGTTAAAAACTTGTAGAGATAGTGTCTCGCTATCTTAAGGAAGTCTTGCCTTAGAAAGATTGTGCTGCTGGTAATTAATTATGTGTGTTACCATATTGGTTTTAAATATCTTCACATTTTCAACCAGCTTGAGTGTTACCCTCTCTTTATGATTATTCACTATTTGGAATCTATAGATAAAATCAAGATTTGAAGAAGAAGAATAAATTAAACTTATTTTTAGTATATAACTTTCAAGTTTATGATGTTGCCCAGGTCCATGCGATATATATTCACATCTACATTTTCTTGGGCTGCATGATTGGCCTGACGTTGTTTGTTGGAGTGGTGATCGCCAACTACTCTGAGAACAAGGGAACTGCCCTTCTCACTGTAGATCAGCGAAGATGGTAAGCTCTTGAAAGTTTTACCATATATTTAAATTAGGGATCTGAAAGTAATTGGATTTTGATCTTGAGTCTTTTATATAAATTTAGGTTCAAGTTTCACATCTTTATAAGCTTAGCATATTTGAGCTTAATATTTAAGGCTATTTGTGTGTTTTATTGTGTGTCTGCTTAGGGCTATCTCATCATTTACTCATCTCTCTAGGTGTTTAGATGTTGTTTGTTTACTGTGCAGTTGGCATACATCCTTTTCAATTTCAATGTAAATATTAATGATTATTTCATAACAATATTTCAAATATATCTTCTTTTTTTTTTAAATAACCATTTGATTTTAATTTTCATGATGAAATTTTCTAAATTCATGCTTGACTCAACTTGACACTTGATACATTTTTGAGAAGTTTGCCTAAGCTTGTTTCAGAATGAAAAAAACCTGATCTTAAAGACACCAAATTTATTAAATATCACCCGCCTCGGTGGCGTAGATGGCTAACGCGCTTGTCGTGTTGAGCTCGACTGCTGAGGACGGGGAGATCGAGGTTCGAATCTCGGTCGGGTGAACTGGGGGTGGTTTTTCCTAAATGGTTTTCCACTCTCCCTCCACGCAAATGCGGGTTCACTTCCTCTAATTCAACCTTCCCAATTCCTAATCCATTAGAGTAATTAGTATTTAAAGCGTATAACCCGAACGGGTAGTAAGACGCGGTGCTAAATATTATTATTATTATTATTATTATTATTATTATTATTATTATTATTATTATTATTAATAATAATAATAAATATCTCTTTTATTGTATGTTAGCTTAGTGTGTTGCATGTTCTTTTTCAACCAGCTTTAGGGGAATGTTTAACCTGGAGTCACAATTTTTCAATAAAATAATGAGTGTTTATTGTTGTAGGTGTGACCTTAAGAAGCGTTTGAAGATTGCTCAGCCTTTGCATCTCCCCCCACGGCCCGACGGAAAGAAGGTCAGGGCGCTCATGTACGACATAACTCAGAACCTCTCTTTCAAGAGGTTCATTGCAGCCATGGTTATCACCAACAGCAGTTTGCTTTGTGTTTCTGTAAGTTTGCTAGGGATACCTTCAGCATAAAGCTAAATAGGATGAACTGCACCAGTATTTACTCGAAAGGAGGGTAAAAACCAAAACAAATCAATTCAGAATCATAGTCATGCACACCCCTCATGTTCCCATCTTTGTCTTCTTTCGGCCTATGCTGTGTTCATGAATGCTAATATGCTATGTCTTAAATTGTTACCCATTAACCTCTTAGAACTGTTGGTTTGAATCCTGGTCTGGTCTAGGTTTCTTGGATATATTAGAATAAACCATAACCAGCCTCAGTGGCTGCATGATGTAAGGCTTTACCCTCGCAGAAGACTATACTGACCCGCCTCGGTGGCGTAGTTGGCTAACGCACTTGTCGTGTTGAGCTCGGCTGCTGAGGACGGGGATATCGAGGTTCGAATCTCGGTCGGGTGAACTGGGGGTGATTTTTCCTAAATGGTTTTTTACTCTCCATCCACGTAAATGCGGGTTCACTTCCTCTAATTCAACCTTCCCAATTCCTAATCCATTAGAGTAATTAGTACTTAAGAGTGTATAACCCGAACGGGTAGTTAGACTATACTGCCAATTACATGGGAGATCGAGGTTTGAATCTCAGTCAGGTGTACTGAGGGAGGTTTTTCCACTATTCACACAAATGAGGATACACTTCATATAAACTTAACATTCCTCATCCTAAAACCATTAGCATAATTGGTATACTACTAAGCGTATAATCCGAACGGGTAGTAAGACGCGGTGCTAAATATTAATATTAATTAGTATACTGTATAAGCATACAACCTGAACGAACTGTAAGACTCTGCTAAAAAAACATAACTATCTTTTTCCTACACTTATCTCCTAAATGCTTATCAGTTTACTAAAGAAATTAACAATGGTTTTGGGAAGGTAATATTTTTGATTTATCCTTTTTGTTACTAGGCTTTTTTTATGAACTGAGGTATTTAGGCCTAAAGATAATGAGTACTCAAAAATTTGAGTTGGAGTTGAGTTTTAATACTCGTTAAAGCTTTATTTAAAAAATTTACCAAAGCTGGAAAAATGTAATTAATCCAAATTCTTAATCTTATCTTTATATTTGGAAGAAGGTACAGGAAAGGTCGACAGAAACATATAAAAGGGACGAATACACACTATGGCTTTTACAATGAAAAGAACAACACAGTTCACACTTTACATTGTTGCCATTGGACAAAGAGGTAATGGTTACCTCTTAAAGAAAATCTATCGTCACTGCCCAATCCCCCATCCTAGGTTTCATTTTTTCGAAACTTATCAGGGAGGAGTGTGAAACGTGCAACGCAACACTAACCTAAAAGAGGAAACGAAAAAAAACACAAAAGGGAGAAGATTAAAAATTGTAAAGAATGATAGGAAACATAGATAGGAACATGTAAAAGATATAACATAAAGGAAAAACACAGGAAAAGGACATTGGATGTGAATATATAATATATCTTTCTATAAGGAAAACCTCTTTTCGCTTTATGAGCTAATTATTATTATTATTATTAGCACCACGTCTTACTACCCGTTCGGGTTATACGCACTTACGCTAATGTGTAATGGTAGGGTGATTGTGAGATGGAATGGAGGACCTACAGTTTAACGTGGAATCCGAACCACGGTGGAGACCTGGCATTCCTCACATTCACAAGATGTCTTGTCAGAGGTGAAGGAAGGGTTTGGTTATGAGCTAATTGAAACCTAGAGATTGGGCGGTGATGATCAATTTTCTTTGACATTTGGCAGCAATGTAAAGTGTGAATTGTGTTCCTATTTTCATTGTAAAAGCCATATTGTGTTTGTCTCTTTTATATATGTTTTTATCCACCTTTCCTAAACCTTCTTCCAAATATAATACATCATATTTTTTATATTGATACATAATCATTATTCATCTATATTTTGTACACCTCTTCCTCTGTCCTTTCTTAAAAATTGGCACCATAATTTCCTTATTCCAGTTATATGGTATTGTGTTCTCCTTCTATATATCACTCAGCAACTTTATAACCATTGTATTCCTGCTAATTCATGCTCCTTGGCTTCATTCTCATCCCTTTCCTTTTTTGGGCTCACTATCTTCTCATATTAGCTTATCCATAGTTCCTTTTCTTCTTGTCTTGTCTTCTTTAAACCGTCAAGTTTAATTAATTTTATTCAATTTTAAGATATTATTTCAAAGAAAATTAAGCTCCTTGATATTTTCATTTGTTTAGTTAAAAAAAATTAAAGATGGGTCGAATCCACTATTTCTCGAATCTGAATTTACATTTTATTTTCAAATCTCGAATCAGAATCCTAGCAAATTGTTAGAAATTTTAATGAGTTACAAATATACCTACATTAGATAATATAGCCCTAAACTGTAAATTAAGATTTATTTGAATAATGCTTTCAATTTTAATCAACCCCAACCACCCCTCGAAAAATGCTGGTTAAAATCTGGCCAAATCAAACAAGTTAGACTCATATTATTGTTTGAAAATCAAATCAATCAAAATTTGAGTGTTTTTTAGTTATTTTTATAAGTGTTGCTTGAATAAGTTAAGATTCTACAAATTAGGCATAGTTAGTTACCTTTTGATCAATTTTAATAATCTTTGAAGGATTATAATTTATTTTAATAAGAAAGTAAAAATAAAAAAAAATAAAAAAAAAAGACCAATACAATATGCTTAACAATTAAACATGCATTGGAAATAGTGAACTTAATAATGCCTAACTATGTATAATTATTATTTTCTTTTATATATATTAACTACTTTTGCATAGAAAACAATAAATATGTTCGATTCTTGCAATGTATCAATTTCTAGGAATACATTCTATTTAAAACACGAACATATTTTCAATTACTTCAATGACCTTTTTTTTCTACAAAATAAACTCTTAGTAAATATCAATTTAAAAACAAATTATGAATTATCAAGTCTTTATTTGATTTTTAAAACTTGATAGCACTTACTAAGTGATCAGATTACCTGAATTGATTTTAAACAAACAATCGATATACATTACTTAGGCCAGTAGGCATAAATAAACAGTTTTATTTGTGTCTAACTGTTGACAGTATTTATTTTTCATGAAACCCAACAAAGTATCTAACTTAAGGATCGTATGAAATAAATTGGGATTATTTGCATAGTTGTAGATAATTAAAACCAGTAGGGAGTAAGAATTAACAGTCGTGTTTATTTAATCCTTTTGCTGTGTTGATCGGATAAATCCAATTTCAGCATTATAGCCATTGACTGCGGAAATTGACTTTACCTCACGACATGTAAACTGTATCTACTTTTACTGCGACATTTGGAAATAGCCACAATAGTGTTAGAATGCTGAATTTTTCTTACTAACATGCACGTACGTCTCTGACATCTGGTGTTGGTTTTGAGAACTGTCGATTACTAGCTGCTAAATCATAACAATAGTAGCACTTGTTTACTTCCGCATTTCACTACTTGTAGCACATGTGCAATATTTATGTGGCAGAAAACATTGTTGAGAGATTTATTAGTGTAGTATTTGTTATATTTAGTGTGTTAGTAACATTTAATTAATGATTGATGAATTTGTGCTATATGAAGGATATAATATGATTAGTATGGTAATTGAAAAATTCAATAATTCACTGAGTTTTAGAATTTATTTTATTTCTTCTAATTGATATTTTCTTTTTTTTTCTTTACCTGATTCCTATTTTGAAACCACGCCTAACACAGATATACGATCTTATAGACTACACTGAGGAAAGCATCAATGTAGCACAAAATTGTTCAAGTTGTTTTCAAAAGTTTTCTTTTTATTACCTAAAGCCTATATGAGGCCAATATTAGGCCTGTCGAATACTCATTTAGCTATTGGTTTGACACTATTGTGGGTTGCTAGTAAAATAAATCATGGTTCTGATAGCAGAATAACATTGCATCTGGGTAAAAAGTGACATAAATAATATGTGACATATATAATTTTATTGATATAAACTATATATTATTATGTGATTTATAGTCATCGTGGTGCTAAATTTCATATCTAAAATGCATTACTAGTTGAAAATCACATAATCATGATCATCATGCAAATTTTCAGATTTTGAATTTTTGACTTATAATTAGCATTTCTGAAGGTAAGAAGTAAAAATTAAATACGCAGTAAAAGGGTTAATCATAAATGGCTAGTAAATATATACGTCATGGCGGCTGACTTTGTATTGTGTGCAATGTGTTCTTATGTACGTTTAAAAAAAAGCTGTAATTTGTTTTATTTATTTCGAGTTTATTTGTAGTTATAGTGTTGATTTTCAGTTTTTGAAGAGTTTTAATGTTTTCACAAAAATATTTACTAGATTGTTCTTGAGGTGACAGTTTTAGAAGTGAGCATGCGCTACACCTGTCGAATCTAAGTTTCCCATCGAGGTGCGAGGGTAGGGTATTATGCACGTTAGATTTTCTACACCTAACAATTATTATTTAAAAAAAAGATAGAGATTATAATCATGCTTATTTCTTTTGTCCGACAAAATAATAATTACAGATTAAGTTGTACCTTTCAAGTAGGCCTAATTTTTGAATTAAAAATAACTATGCTTTGTTTATGAGGTGAAAGATTCGACCATCAAATCCAGTAAAACCTCGAATCTCGAATACTTGTCAGGATTCAGTGGATTTGAAGATTCAAGTGGCCCGTCTCTACAAAAAATATAACTTGTTTAACTATATTACATTTATTTAAAATCCAAATTTATGAGGCTTTAACTTTTTCCACACATAAAAAAATTGTTTCTTAAACATTTATGCTTGGGTTTGTGCATGAATCTATAACAGAAATTTAACTTGGAATAATTCTAGTTCTAACATTGCTTTTTATAACTTATACTCAAATAAAACTCGATTCAAACTTGATTATTCACTTAAACCTAATTTTAAGTGACGTCCCAGGAACAAATGACTCTTAGCTTGTGTTCAGAGCATTAATAAAATACAATCAGTCAAATTATTTTCTTTTATTATCATACTTTCAAGTTGTGCTGAATTTTATTTGACAATGAATTTAAACGTCACAAAGTAGTCATTTTATATTTTGAGATCACCACTTTTTATTCTAGAGGCAAGAGGTGTTAAATTGAACACAGCTTAAAAGGAGTGTGATGTATATTTTAAAATAAAGTAGCTTCTTTATTATATTGTTTACAAATTCGAGAGTGAACATTTATTTTGTGATTTCTTGCAACCCCAAAACAATTTTAATCTAAGTGTTAAGGCTCTGTGTAGAAATTTGAATCTGAATTTCAGAATTCAGCAATGTCATGTATAATGATAAACATGTTCCCAACAAATTTAATGTTGACATATTTTTTCAGTGGCGGGAAGAAGAGCCCCACACACATCCCTTAGCCACAGTGTCCACCGTCCTCACTGTTGTGTTTGTGGTCGAGGTGGTCATGAAAAATATTGCCTTCACCCCTCGAGGATACTGGCAGTCTCGGAGGAACCGCTATGACCTCTTGGTTTCTGTGCTGGGAGTTATATGGATCTTTA
Source organism: Timema californicum (assembly GCA_902141385.1). Taxonomy (NCBI): domain Eukaryota; kingdom Metazoa; phylum Arthropoda; class Insecta; order Phasmatodea; family Timematidae; genus Timema; species Timema californicum. The sequence continues at coordinate 45,051 of CABFOW010001712.1, forward strand.
TCAATGCTACCTTGCAGGTGAGAAGATAGGTTCTCCTTAGTAGCTCAGTGGATCAGTCAGTATTGTGTCTTTCTACTGATCTAAGGGTCCCAAGTTTGATTCTCAGCATGGCCAAAAAAAATATCTAGTGGTGGGCTGATACCTACCTTTCTCGATTCTGATACCTTGCTCGATATTATCAATTCTTCTCCTCAATACTCAATACAGTTAAACATAAAACTGAATAATTCCTCAGTTTGTAAGCATTGAAATTAGGGCAAAGGAAAAATGCTTAGTTGTTTCAATATATTTGTTTACACATTGTCATATATCCATATGTCCACTTCATTAAATTATGTGTTTACAGAAATTATAAACAACATAGTCCACATTACTTGTACATAAATCGATATACTGCCACATTTCATTTTATAAACATTCCATTTGGAATATATTAAACAAACAAAAAAGTATATAAACTAAGAATATGAGATACCTCTGATTAGTAAATTACTATGAATTTAATTTTAAAACCGAGATCTAGTGGGAATGGAATACGGGAAGCAGAAATAATCTTGTAAGTCGTAGATGATATGACTGACGAGATTTGCGGATGTACTAAAAAAATCTTGAGTTTTTTAGCCTGAAGTCTTTTAAAACTATTTTTTTATCAATATCAAAATAATACTTTTTATCATTTCACAATATCTATCGAAATCAAAGTTAATGATGCTTACAATAATTGAAGTCAGTAAATAAAAAAATAACATTTATTGCAAATTATTCTTATCATTAAAATTAAAATTAATAACTACTAATATGATGCAGTTACGAGCTGGCCGATTCATTCGCTCATCACTCACCTTGACAAAGTGCTGAGGAAATCGACCTTATGAAGTTAATGTTTATTTGGTTATCTCAATACACATAAGTGTTCTCCTTAGGTTCATTTTTTAAATACAGTTTCCTTTGAACGTAAGCGTGATTGAGAAGAAAGATAGAAGTAGAAAGGATTTAATGAGAAAAGGACAGCAGGGAGAGTTGTTCTATAGGTGCTTAAGAGATCTGCTATGGGGAAGAGAAATGCCCTTGAAGTGTAAGGAAGTCTTGTACAGGGCATACAATTTGCACACATTGTCACATATGCAGCAGAAACATGAACATTGAATGTAAGAGAGACTAGGAAAGTGGAAGCCATGGGAATAAAGTTTGTGAAGAGCATGTTAGCTGTCACGAGGAGAAACAAGATTAGGAATAAGGTTATCCAGGAAAGAGTAGGCATACAGGGAGTGCATGAGGTATTAAAGGAAGCATGACCGAGATGGTATGAGTATGTAATAAGAATGGAAAAAGAGAGGATGCCAAAGAAAATGTTGGAAATGGAGTATATATGGAAAAGATCACAAGAGAGGCCAAGAAAGAGATGGGAGAAGCAGATAACAGAAATTGTTCAAGAGAGAGAAGATGAATGGAATAAATTAAAGGAGGAAGAATGGTGGAAGGATAGAGGAAGATGAAGGCATTTTACTAAACTGACGTGGCCACAGGTTGGAAACAGTTGATGTTGAGATGATTATGAGTTCCCTAAGCGAAAATCAGCCTTGTGTCAACAGTGACCTTGTTGATAAGCTTAAAAGGAATGGAATCTTTATATTGAGTGTTTGGGGTGGGGCTTGATCTGAGCGAAGAGAATAGTAGGACAAAGTAAAACTACAACTAGTAACTAATATCTAGCCACTAACATTGTTTTGAATATTATCGTTTTTACCTTTCTTCGCTACTTCTCAAAATCATTTGAATAATTCATTTGAATATGCCTATTACCTTCCCCAACCTGTTAGAAGAGATAACCATGTTGAATAATAAAGGGTAGTATCAATATTTGTATCGCGTGATATAGAATATTGCAATAGCAGTCGATACCAAGGGTATCGAGTATTGGTATCGGCCCACCACTAAATTTACCATTGGTAAACCCTAATGGCCTCACTGTGGCAATGGGACTATAAACTCTAATCATTGGTAAAATGTGGGTTTACCCTTTCACAGTGGTGAATTAATGGCCGGGGACTGAATGTTGTGTCTGTCCTAGCTTTAAGTTAGATTATAAGGTATATGAAGCTACAACAGGCCTAGCCATTCGATAGTGGAAAATATGTGGCTTGAATAAAAAGCTGACCCAGGCCACAAGCTGGAAACAGTATTGGATGTAAAGTAAAGTAGCTCAGTGAACTGGGGATACCACTTTTAAGAGGCTAGGAAACTTGGTTTTATTTAGAGACGAGTCAAATCTGGATCTTATAAAATAAGGGTGGACATAATCACTTAATTTTTACACATCGGTATCATTTTTCTTCCTATATTTCTGATCTTGTTCATATTTATCCTTTTTTTGCTATAGGAAACATTTTAGTAAATAAATGTTGAAATGTTTATCTATACTGCTTTTGCTATAGCATTAATAGTCCATTTAAATAGTAAATTAATGCTCATGAGTCTGGTTGTTGAGTGAGTTTGTCCTGTAATTATGTTGGACTGAATCACCAATAAGTAGTATTAGAGCTCTAAAACTAATTACAATTAAAAAATTATATTATTTCTATTAATATTTATATTTTTTCAAATCCTCAAATCTTGACTATCCTTTAGGATTTGCAAATTAAAAGGACTCATCTCGAGTTATAAGTGAGTGATAGATTTTATTTTATGTTTGGGTTTTGTTCAGACTAAGAGCATTTAAAAAAATACAAATATATATTTAAGTTCCTTAACATTTACATTCTATACTCAAACTTAAAATGATGCTAACAACCTAAGCCAATACTGGAATTGATTGTTTTTGTGACTTTGCCTCACTGTTTCATGTGTGCAGAATGACTTGTCATACTCTGTGGGCTTCATGGTGGTCATTCTACGATTCTTCACCATCACAGGCAAGCATGCCACACTCAAAATGCTCATGCTAACTGTCGGTGTGTCTGTATGCAAGAGTTTCTTCATCATCTTTGGCATGTTCTTACTTGTGTTCTTCTATGCACTGGCCGGAACAATCCTATTTGGAACTGTCAAGTATGGTGAGGGGATTGGCAGGTATGTCTGGAGCATAAAGCTCTATATATTTATTTGTCTACATTGCATCATACTATTCGTCAAGTAGGGGTAAGAGAAGTCCAATTTTTCAATTCAAGTTGAAAATAAAAATTACTAGAATACTGATGAAGCATGGATCAAAGTTCAATTCTGGTCAGTTATACTAAGGGTTGTTTTCCCTAAATAATTTTTCACTCTCCCTTCTCACAAATACAGGTACATTTCCTCTAAATTCAACCTTTCTTATCCTTAACACATTAGCATAATATGTACATAGGCATATAACCCGCACAGATAGAAATTCGCAATGCTCGAAAATATGAAAATCAAACTGTTTAATTGCACATTTTTTTTTTAATATTTCATTCTAATCTGATAACTCAAACTATTATCACAACATGCGACTCAATATTACTCTAGATGTTTTTCATGCAGTTATCAATTTGTAGCAGCTCAAAATGGTGATAATTAAACATGAATGAATTATTTTAGTAGTCAATATTTTTATTGCCAAACCTTTAAAATGGTCGAAGCCATAATTTTTTGAAGCTCAGTCATTGAAGCTGATAATTTTTTGAAACCATGTTGAAGTTTCAAAGCTTCTCACGCTCTTACCGTCAAGACCAGTGGTATTCAACATGGTTTTTACTTTTTACTCTGATAAGATTATAGGAAATGTACACCTGGCCAGGAATTGAGCTTAAAACTCTCTGTTACCAGTGAATAAGACCAGAAAAGACCGACGCCTTTGTCTGTTCTCATTTAGGAGACTTTGTTCAATTTTGTTGTATAACTAAAATAATGTTGTACAGCATTTGAGTCGAGAATTGACCTTTTGTGTACCTAGTTATTAAAGTTCACTTTGTTTAGAGTTTGATTTCTTTTGCTCTTAATTTTATTGGTAATTTTTGTGATATTGATGAATGTGTTTATAAAGTGCACATCATATAATTTTTTTTTTTAAATAATCACTAAACCAATGCTTGTTTCCAGGCGAGCCAACTTTGAGTCTCCCGTGACTGGGGTGGCCATGTTGTTCCGCATAGTGACTGGTGAGGACTGGAACAAGATTATGCACGACTGCATGGTGCAACCTCCGTATTGCACCCCAGCTAACAACTACTGGGAAACAGACTGTGGCAACTTCACCGCCTCCCTTGTCTACTTCTGCTCATTCTATGTCATCATCACCTACATTGTGCTCAACCTGCTTGTGGGTAAGAGTTAACTTTAGTACATTGTTATTTCTTGAATTATTATTATTAGCACCGCGTATTACTACCCGTTCGGGTTGCACGCACTTACGCTAATGTGTAATGGTAGGGTGATTGTGAGATGAAATGGAGGACCTACAGTTATAACGTGGAATCCGAACCACGCTGGAGGCCTGGCATTCCACACATTTATTTCTAGAAACATTTTCATATTTTACATATGATGTGCTAGTTTGGGCTAATTTCTTCTTTGTGGTCACTACTTTAGAGATAATTGATTGACAAAATGAAAGTGTTGACAGAATGCTTTCTAATTCAGTCAAATTTTTGTATTGATCACTTTTGATAGTGAAATGGATATTCATCTTTTTAAGTTTTTCCCAATATAAAGATATCATTGTAGGCAATATAACTGAAAATGTAATATCAAGCCCTGTTGCATTATCGGGTTATGGTGGGTAAAAAAGTTAACTCAACACAAAACCAAAATCTAAGGAAGAAGAAGAAGAGAGAAATTTTTTCCCTTCATTGCAAATTCTCGTTATAAGTATAGTATAGATTTTTTTATTTTTATATTTATTTTCTGCTTAACATCTTGCTGCCTGTCCGCTCTATCTGTATAGAAATTAATTATTAATCATGACATATAGACAATAATGTAAGAAAAGTCCAATTTTACCCGAGCTCATCTTAGAAAACGATTCACTGGGCCTAATAAAACTATATTAGGTATATTTTGATATTTTTTTTAAGGTGTTATTGTTAGGACATAGCGAATTTATCCATAAAATAAGTTTGAAACATTTTGAACCTATTTGTATACCTATATTTTCTTTTATATTTGTAGCTATTATCATGGAGAACTTTTCCTTGTTCTATTCAAATGAAGAGGATGCGCTTCTGTCATATGCGGACATACGAAACTTCCAAAACACATGGAATGTAGTAGACATTCACCAGAGAGGGGTCATTCCAGTTAGGCGGGTGAGTGAACATGTTTTTCGTGGCTTAGCTTGAATTTGTTGGGAAACCAACTTCTTAAGAATCCAAGTAAGTCTAATCATTTGAGTATTTAGTAAGACGTGTTTGACAAGTGTGTGTTCTTACAGGAGTTCAAACCCTGAGCTTCTGGTTTACTGCATTGCTACTAACTGGGCCAACCAGATTTTTATCCAAACCATGTTTACATTACTCATGTTTTTCTTCCAAGTAACTAATGAACGAACAGATATATTTTTAAAGCTAATTTTATAATATTGGTTATTAAAATAAATGGTTTCCTTTAGGTTAAGTTCATCCTTCGTCTTCTGAAAGGCAGATTGGAAGTGGACCCTCAGAAGGACAGGTTGCTGTTTAAACATATGTGTTACGAGCTTGACAGACTTCATAACGGAGAAGACGTCACTTTCCACGATGTTCTGAAGTATAAACACCAAACTTTTTATTAACTAAATGATTTATTCTTAAAAACAAAATACAAACTATCAAACAGTAACCAAAAAAATTGCCTATTCTGTTGCCCACCAGTTGCTGTGTGAACGTACCTTTTTCATTCACTAATGCTTATGTTTTACAGTTAATTTTATTTGTATGATAAGAGGAATATCAAAATAGAAGGTGTCAAGCTTAGAAATAAGTTTTTTGTTTTATTCTGCAATTTTTTTATATTTTTTTATGATTACCTCAAGTGTGGTGTTACTCTAACCTTTAGAGGATCACTGTTACTTTGTTCTTTGTTGGGCTCAGAATTCTGGGTTTGTTAGACTTAAGATGGCGTTAAAATTCCAACCATTGTGTTGTTTGTTAGCATGTTGTCATACCGCTCTGTGGATATCCGCAAGGCATTGCAGTTGGAAGAACTGTTGGCCCGGGAAGAGTTTGAGTACATTATAGAAGAGGAGGTGGCAAAACAGACAATCAGAACGTGGTTGGAGGGTTGCCTAAAGAAGATACGAGCTGTCAGTGTAAGTTAGCAGCATTTCATTAAGATCATTGTTATACTTTTTCTTTATTTACACTAAATTTTCCCTAATACAGAGTAGTCAAAGCTTTTGACTTCCTTTAACCAACCATATAGTAGTATAATTCCTGGAGATAGGGTTGAATGATTAAAATGAATTAAGGTTTAAATTAGAAGGGATAGCCAGCACACTTACCTTGTTGATACTGGAGTAGAAATTGTTTAGATAGAACACTAAAAAAAACACAAACACACTTTTAAGGACAAGCTTTCACTGTCGCAGACAGCTTCATCGGGTCAAGAGAGGAGACTGATGCTCTTGGTAGAACTGCAAGATTGACTGTCCACAGCTGACTGTTTTTCAGTTATGATATCACTGTATAGATGGCAGCACTTTGAATAAATATATATATATATAGAGAGAGAGAGAGAGAGAGAGAGAGAGAGAAAGAAAGAGATAAAAAACTAAAAATTGTTTTATATAATGTATTATTATTTTGACATTGACTGTAATAATAAGTGTGCTGGTAGGAAGAAGAGGAATTATCTAAGTTTAAAGTTAGGTGCTTGTTTGGATTTGATGATATATTGATGGTCCAGTTCCCATATCATTAGTTGTGAAGGGTTGCATAATTCTTTGTTCAGGGATTTGATCACCTTGGTTGTGTACCAGTGATTAAAGTCCAGATTATTGGTTTTGGAATATAATGATACAGGCTTATCTTTAATTTCTATTTTTGTGTCATGTCAATGACCATTCATTCTCTGGTGTTTTAGTTGTGAGACCAATGTGCTTGGCATTGGTTGCAACCCAGTTGATAGATGAGGTTTTCAGAATCACAAGTATGGTGGCCTTTTATGGGATCATTTATTTTGGTTATGTTGTTGGAGAATGAATTTGTTGGTTTATGTATGGTGCAGGTTTTTCAGGTGGTGTGGTTGCAAGGAAATTAACCTGATATTTGTTTGGGTTCGGGTTGAATCGTGGGGTTTGGCAGTTTGGGTTTTATAAGTAAGTTGTGTGGATTGGTTGGTTGTTTATAGGTTACTTTTGGAGGTTCCAGTGAAAGCTTGTCCTTAAAAGTGTGTTTATGTTTTTTTTAGTGTTCTAGCTAAACAATTTCTACTCCAGTGTCAACAAGGTAAGTGTGATGGCTATCCCTCCTAATTTAAACCATGATTTAGCCTAGTCCTCTATTATAAAATGAATTAAATGTTTCTACCTAATATTATTTGATAATATAGTTTGAAAGTCAGTATACTGGTATAGTTTTTAGTTTATTATTTTTTTATGGTAATACAAATAACTATCTTATTGTCTCCTTGAAATGTAAAGCAAAGTAATAGGGAAAAACAACCTTATAGTTTGTTTTTATAATTATATTTTGTACCTTAAAACCTGGTGAATAGATCACAGATTTGTTTATCTAGGAATATCAAAAGAAATATGAATAAATTAATAGTTAGTTTATGTCAGAAACTTCTGCTCATCCATGCTGGATGCTTATTGACAGAAGCAACAGAACAGCCTCATTGACGGTCTGCGGGCCACCAACAATGAGCCCACCGCCCCTGTTCCAGAGCATGGGGGTCCTGAAGAAAAGCAGATCAAAGAGGGAAGCTTGGATAGGGACAGTGAGGTATGAATATTTTATCTGCACTTAATATTTAAGGGGGAGTTTATGACGTGGTGCTTGAAAATTTGTTGAGTTTCACTTTATTTATTTTATCTGCACTTAATATTTAAGGGGAAGTTTATAACATAGTGCTTGAAAATTTGTTGAGTTTCACTTTATTTATTCCAAATACAGTAAAACTTGACATTCGAACTTCCATAATTCAAAATTGTCTTTAATTCGAATTGTATACCCGGTTCCGTGAGTTTTGTATTAAAACAATGTTAAAAAATTCTTGATAATTCGAATTTTGTTTTGGTTAGTTCGAACTTTTCGCTAAGTTGTAATTTACTATGCAGTATTGTTTTCCTACTTCTCGGTGCGGCGCCGTGTTCTATTTTTGGAAACAAGGGAGGTAAAGTTGGAATGCAGTCAGTACCCTTCTTCACACCCCTCCCCCTTCTCCGCTCACCCATAAATCTTTGTTTACAGATACAGTTCTCTACTTTGTTAGTCATGATCGAACCTCTCGAGCAGTTACTTGTGCTGTTCTTAGTGATTTGGTTGTAGCGTTATTCTTGTGACGTGCAAGTTTATTTTGTTTTGTTGTTTAGTTTTTGTTTTATTTTAGTTTTGTTCACTACATACTGCGTGTATGTGTGTTGTGATGTCACTGTCCAAGCCACAGTCCTATAAATCATTAACTTAAGCTGAAAAAGTAGCGGTGATAAAGGAAGTGGAAAAGGGACTTAAAAAGAAATAAGAAATTGCAAAGGCCTTTGGAGCAGTGAAAATGAGAGTGAACAAGATAGGAAAAGATTAGGAGGACTGTAAAGCCCATATGTGGACAACTATGTACTGAAGTGGTTCAAACAAGCGCGAGACAAGTAAGTCCCAGTGAGCAGCCCTCTTCTCAGAGCAAAGGCTGAACATTTCACATCTGAATTATGAAAAACAAACTTAAAAGCGAGTGCAGGATGGCTAGGTGGATTCAAACAACAAAATGGAATTTCCTTCAAAGCTGCATGTGGTGAAAGTGGTGCTGTTGATATGTGTTCAGCCGATAATTGGAAGGAATCCTTGAAAGAAATGATCCAGGACATAGAACCAAAAATAATTTTTAACGTCAATAAGATAAGACTTTTTTACAAGTGTACTCCTGACAAAAATCTTGCATTTAAAGGTGAACGATGCAGTGGTAGAAAGCTTAGTAAAGATCAAACAACACTGTTAGCTGGAAAAAATATGGATGGTTCTGAAAAGCTGACGATGTTAATGATTGGAAAATTGGCTAACCCACGTTGATTAAAAAGTGTAAAATCGAGGTCAGTGGAATACGAGTAAAATATAAAAGAATGGATTGTCGCCGAAGTTCTCAACAATAACATCCAGGTTGAAGATGGAGCATCTGGTTATGAAGAGAACAATTCTTCATTAGTTCAAGAAAGGCCTATCTCGAGTGCGGCAGAAGCCATGAACCATATTCAAGAACTCAGACGTTTTTTTGAATGTTGCAACAATGTAATTAATTCAATTTTTCAGTCAATAAATTATTTGGAATCATACACTATGACTGAGAGACTTAAATTAAGAAAACAGATTAAAATCTCGGACTTTTTAAAGAAATCCGGCAGCGCTTATGACCAAATACGTTGAATAAAGTTTTTGAACTCATTTGCATTTCTTTTAAATTCCTTTTAAGAAACTTATTTGATTCCAATTTTTGGATAGTTCGAATTTTTCCTTGGTCCTTTCAAGTTCGAATTATCCAGGTTCCATTGTACAACATAATGTACTTCTAAAAATAAAAAAAGATATTTTCCTTAAGAAGATATATCAATCCACGTATCTGCCAAAGTTCATAAATAATATGTTTATTATATGAGAAGGGTGAGTCATAAATCAAGCTGCCACACCTACTGTATTTCACCACATAATTGTTGCATTTGTTATGCCTAATTATTGAGGGGAAAAGTAGGGTGCAAACATAGTGTGAAGTTTTAAAAAAAAATTACTTAATACGTTATTGGCCCTAATATAATGCAATGTTTTTCTCCTAAAATTACTCTATCAAAAATTGTTCTCGTATTATATGCACTGCCTAATATTTTTCATAGAAAACCCGCAAGATTCCAAGGTATATTTTGTAGCACACTGGTACTGGACTGACCATCCAATGTGCTCATCTATAAATATACTGAAGGACAAAATGAAGAGAGAAATTTCCCCCTCTCCCCTTTCATTCCTTGAGTGCAGCTGGTCTGGCTGGAACAGTGTGGCAAGTCTAATAATAAGCTCAAGGTCAAAACAACTGGTAATTTTTTACTTCGCAACACATTTTGCACCCTGTACTTGTACCAAAGACAGTTTAGTAAAAAATGATTACCATATTGGCCCAAATATAGTAAGACCTCAAATATGACTAAATTCTTGAGGTGTTCAACATGAAACATAAATGGTCTCGAATATAATGCGACCTGATAACAGTAACAGAGGTAAAATTTAACAACTTTAACACTCTTTTTTTAAAAAAGTAAAAGTTTAGTGTGAAATTTTATAAACCAGGACTGAAAAATAGGGCGCGACCATAATTGGTGAAATATGGTAAGTATACCAATCAAATGTGCTGGCGCTAACCTAACTCTGCTGGTCACACACTTTAAAAAGCCCAATGAAGGTGTGATTACTTAAAATGTACCTCATCCTTTCTTGGTCAAGTTTAAAACTGCTGATAGCCATACAGGCATTGGAGTAAAAGCATGTTTTATTAGAACATTTAGCACCATGACTATTAATAACTTATTTCAATGGGTAGTGATAGGTATGGTAACCCAAAAGAGAGTGTGCCCACATTAGAATGGAGAAGAGATGAAAAAACCACAATGATAGGTTTTGTGTGGAAAAAAACCCAATGAACTTGGCTGAAATTTAAACTTCAACCACCTCGTCATCAACCATCTAGTCTATTGGGAACACGATGCCTTGGACTAGGGTTGTGCAAAGCTTCAAAACTATTACTAGCTTCGACTTTGCTTCAAAAAAATTCCTGCTTAAACAATCATTAATTCTCACGATTAAAATATTGACAGCTAAAATACTCAATTTATGGTCTATTATTGCCTTCTGATCTGTTGTATACTTTACAAATCAATATTCAAATGGAAAAAATTTTGAAGTAATTAAATTGTAATCTCTGGTAATTATTAATTTTATTTATAGGAATGAAGCTAAATATTAGTGCTGTATGGGATCCCAAACTTTGGGGGGAAATTTTAGAGGTTGGTTGTTCCCAAAATTCAAGCAGCAAAAAATATTTCTTAGAATTTTCTGGGAAAAAAAGTTACAACTAAGGACTTTCTAACAATGTTTGTATTTAATTTTTATTTAAATTATTATTAATTTATTAAATGTAAACTAATCTTATCATACATACATACATACCTAATCACACTATTCCCTTGCGGAGTAGTCAAGATACTGTGCATATAACTCAAAAACCAACAACTCCTTAATTAATTGATACTCACTAACTTTCTCCACATTTCCCTATCCTTGCATACTCCCTTCACTTCAACAACATCCATACACAGAATCATAAATTATTTTTTATTTCTAAAACTCTTAATGGATCTCCTGTTAATACATTCCTCTACAACATTTAACCACGCTTTACAGGACCTACCCCTTCCTTTTGTCCACACACTCTTCCATCATATATTTTCTTCGTATTATGATCCACACTCATCATCTCAACATGTCCAAACCAACCTAAGATGCTTCTTTCCCATTGACCTATTGGATTCCCTTTCAAATTGTACCCTTTTGGCACCCATCCTTTATTGACTTTGTCCATACTAGTTTTTTCACATACATTTATTAGATATCTCATTCCAACCTTCCTCTTGTGTTTCTTCTGACAAACCCACACTTCACATCCATAAAACAATGTTGGTGTTAACACACTTGTATGTACTGCCATCTTTGCCTCTTTTGATACTTATTCATTCTTTGCAATAGTCCACATACATCTAAATACTCCAAGTTTGCACACTAACCACGTCCTCGCATGTATCCCTCATACACTTATCCATGAAAATATTAAACAACCATGGCAACATAACACAACCTTGTCTAACAATGACAAGCCTGAATTTTCGAAAATGTTCTTTTCATATAAAGAGATACATTTACAACACACAAAACACAAAGAAAGCTATTATATGGAACTACTTGCTTCTTGAAGAATTTGAAATATAATGTAACATTTAGTTCTATATAATATCTTTCATTGTGTTTTGTGTGTTTTAAATGTGTCTCTTTATACGAAAAGGGAATATTTCAAAATTCAAAACAATGTTTTAATATGGAAGATTAAAGAATTGGGAAGTATAAAAAGTGTAAGAAGAATTGTAGAGAAAAGTATGGTATTTGTTTCTATCTAGACCTAACATAACCATCCTTTCAGGGTGACTTCCTTCACTATCTCTTACTTTACATGATTGTACAGTGTTTATAAACTGTCTTATTATACAAAAACCTTACTTAACACTTGTTAGAAAAAATAATATTTAGTTTTTATTTGGAAAAATTACAATTTAAAAATAGATTACTACAAAATTTTGAGTATGCATATTATTTTCCTTTAAACACTTTGTACAATATTACAAAATTTAAATTTATTTTTCATGACCATAATTTCAACTGAATTAGTGTTTTTGTCCCTTTTCCTACAGGGCTATTATGACCATTTGACGCAAAGTTAGTTGCTACCGCTAGTTAGTTTCACTTTCGAGGTTATTATGACCCCCACACTTTGTATTGTCCGCTAGTTTTAGCTTCGACTTTGCTTCTAACGTCAACTCACAGAATAAAATCAGTTTGCGTCAACAGTTGGCAACACTTTTCCAAAGAATATTACCTTTTAAGAAGTTATAGACTAGAAATTAGGTAAATTTATTTCAAGAATGCTGGTATTCATCACTGAACATTATTCATTTATTTTTAATTTCCCAAACAGCTGATCACAAGTCACATTATTTGCAAGAAAGATTTAACCTAGCATAATTTAATAAATCTCTTGCATCATTTTGTTTGCCTACAGTTTGAAATGAAAAAATACTAGGCCTACATTATTCAATACACACAACATATTTTAGTCAAAAAATAATAATGTTAAATATGCATTCAAGTAGTAATGTCACACGGGGAAATGAATTAGTATGAGAAGTTGGCCAATAAAGAAACAATGTTTTTTGTTATATGTATGCTTTACGACCCAATCCTTTATTATTCATATATTCCTTTACCTCTGACAAGACGTGTATAAATCACAACTTGTGAATATGGGAAATTCCAGGCCTCCACTGGGGTTTGGATTCCACGTTAAACTGTAGGTCCTCCATTTCATCTCACAATCACCCTACCATTACACATTAGCGTAAGTGCCTATAACCCGAACGAGTAGTAAGATGCGGTGCTAGTAATAATAATATTCTTCATATATTTTTGTTGATACTGGAACAAGTGTAATATGTTGTGTGAAGATCTTATAAAATAAAACTAGTTAATTAAAATTGATGAAAGCGTTCAATAACTGCCAAAAATAGTGTTTGCACTGAATATTTTTGACAATTTCATGTCAAAACAATGGGCATTTGTACCCAGTCTGCCTACTAAGTTAACAATAAAGTGAACGAGAGTGTATTTTGGATGGGTAACAATAATAAAATGCATCTTTTATTTAAAGGGAATCCTTGCGATTTTAGTTAAACGATTAAGAATATAAGGATATTATATTTTTTTATAATGAGTTGTTTGCAATTTATTCACTTCAGGATAACTAGGTTTAACTACTAATTATCGGTTTCAGATAAATTTAGTTAACCTTTTATGATTAAAAAACCTAGGCCTAAACCAAATCACATGTAAACATTAAGCTAGGGCTTATATTGGCTATTTCCAGTCTTGGCTGCAATATTTCATAGGCCTACAACTCACATTAATGTGAATAGTAACTAATACTGTATGTACGATTCAGTTTAAATAGGATTACATTATTAAAGTTTAGTTAAGGCATCTTAAACATATTAGTCCTACGCCCACGTGTTTTACACTCATAAGTTATAGATGATAAGGGTTGAGTTATAGAATAAAGGTATTTGGATTTGTGTAGAGGGCGAGTGGGAAAACCATACAAATATCCCAAATATGTTGAAGCTTAACTAACCTCCACCTACAAACCTACAAACAATTAATCTTAATATTGGAATGTCCCAATTATCCGTATTTTGATGGTGAATAATAATGCATTTTGATAGTAAGTTTCAAAGAAAATATTCTTTTAACATTAAATGTAAGCTCACTATCCCCTCTCTCTACATTATGATATAGGCCTATTTAAAGTTAGATTATGTGAAACACACACAAAAACTTTTTTAGATTTGTTTATAGGGAAATGAGATAGCTAGTTTACATCAGGTACCACAAAACACCTAATAAATTACAAAACCTAGCATACATAACATCATAACACAAACCAAAGGACAAGTAAAACTTAGCATCACTCTACAAGGAAAATATTTGCACTCTCAAAGTGGTCGGCCATAATAACTTTTGACGCTAAGTCTAGCGTTTCTCTGCTAACGATCGCACATTTGTTTTGCGTCATGGTCATAATAGCCCTTCTGACAACATTAAAATAAAATTTTAATGTCTACAACTATATTTAACTTAATTGAACCCTATCAAATTATTATTTTTTTAATATTGAAATGTATAGGAAAGTTAAGTTTGGACTAAAATTATAAACATGAAAAATAAATATTAGCCCAAGATGAAAAATCATTTTTAATATTTATCCCCGTTTCCTGTGCTGTTATCGTGGGAAATCATAAGTGCTCACCTGAAAATTTCCTGTAGTCAAGATTTCATTCCCACACAGTACCAATAAATATTACAAACCCTTGTGCAATAAAATATTTTGAACTTCGATCCGACTTTTAAAAGATTTCATACATTTGACTAGAGTTAACTTCGAAATGAAAAAGTAGGCTTCACACACCCTTAACTTAAACCATGTAAACACTGGTGTGTGTAAGAGAGTGCCAATAAAATAGTTTTACTAACTATTTCTTGTCAGGAGTCTGAGGGTCGACTTGTCCACCGAGCCAACAAGAAGGCAGTGGTGATCCCTCGATCCGACAGTCTAGGGAGCACCTCAGGGCGGAAGTACCTCGCCCCGACTCTATCTGACCCCAGCGTGAGGACTGACAAAGAGCGTCCAGGACTCAAGAAGAGGAGCAATCGCTCACAGAGTAAGTGCTTCAGACTAACAAAATATTTGATAGTTTTACATGGAAGGAAGTACAAGAAAATTTAGTAGTAACACTGCTCTCATTGGACAAAAAGGAACACATTCTACACTTTACACTGCTCTCATTTGATAGAAAAAAACACAGTTCAAACTTTACACTGCTGTCACTGGACAGAGAGGAACACAGTCTACATTTTACACTGCTGTCACTTCATGGAGAGGAACAAACTCTACATTTTACACCACTCTCACTGAACAGAAAGGAACTAAGTTCACATTTTAAACCACTCTCACTGAACAGAAAGGAACTAAGTTCACATTTTAAACCACTCTCACTGAACAGAAAGGAACTAAGTTCACACTTTACACTGAGCTACCAATATAAAAAGAAGTAAAAGTTGCCTGTAAAAAAATTGCTGTCAACTAGCTTTGTTCTAAAACAGGGGTCTTTATCTAGCCTAGCACCCACTTCTGAGAAATAGATGCTGGCTACTGTCCTCCATACCCCTCAACCCCTCTCCCTGTCCCCTATCACCCTAAATTAAATGTAATAAGCTTACTGATATCTGGTATAATAATCTCAAATCCATGTTACATTGTACATTCATATTTAATTATTTAAACTAAATAATTATTATAAATATGTATCAGTGTGAGAACTTTTTTTTGCTGCATAACTTATAATTCTTATGAATAAAACACATGTTAAAGCATAATGTATGTTATATGTTTATAAATATAAGTAAACAAACTGTGTTGTAAACGAATGTGTGAAAAAGAAAAACACTAAGCTTTAAAGAATAAAAGAGCATACATGACTCTGTGTATGGATGTTGTTAAAGCTAAGGGAGTATGCAAAGATATGTAAGTGTGGAGAAAGTTAGGGAGGATGGATTAAGAATGGAACTATTGTTTTTGAGCTACATGCACAGTTTCTTGCCTACTTTGTAAGGAAATGGCTTGATTAGTTATGTATGTATTTTTGTATGTAAATATTAAAATAATATTAACACTCTTTTATTAAATATTATGTCTAGTTACTATTAACATAAGCTTAGAGATAGGCCCATGAATCCTCAAATCCCTCAATTGCTTTAGGATATTTGAGATTCAAGGTTTTGAGACTCTAAATGAATTATCAGGAAAGACTTTAGGCTACTCTACAGCCATTATTTTTTCCAGCCTATGGTCCAAGTCAGGTTTTTATTCAAGCCATATATTTTCCGCTACTGGCTTGCTAGGCCTATCAAGAAGGACTGTGAAACACAATTTTCCAGATGGACAAACTAAAAACCACAAAACATTAAAGAATGATAATTTGAAGTGAATAATGATGTTTAACATATATATTCCTTTAAAACGACAGGCCTAGCTAGCCGGCAATGGAAAAATATATGACTTGAATTAAAAAACTTACCCATGCCATAGACTGGAAACAGTAATGGATGCAAAAAATTACTTGACAAATTTAATATCTTTTATCAAAATACTAACTTATTTTAGTCATTATCTGCCATCAAACCAAGGTCTTCTAGACCTTTTCTGACCACTTAATAGAAAAAATCTTAATTTATATAATTAAGTGTAAACAAATTTATTTTGCTTCTTTAGGCAGCAGTAAAAACAACCTTCCCCACCTAACAGAAGGCACAGAATCTGGGAGGGTTGCCATTGATATCACAAGCAACAAAACAACAATGCCGCGGGTGTCAAGCGTGATGCTGGAGGTGCGAGATTGGTGGAATGAGCAGTTGGGATACATCACGCAGTCCAGTGACGAGGAGTAGATTTGGCCTTGCATTGTTCTCACACATTTACAGCCCAAAACATTTATTCAAGCCCAATGGTAGTTGAATAGTTATTAAGGTAAAATGAATTATTATTATTATTACTAAGACCAAGGCTGGAATATGAACATGTGGCCCTTTGATAATTCTTAACCGTGTGCTAGGCAATTTTTTTAAGATGTGTGAAATACAGTGGGATTATATAACAAATTGTAGTTTGTGTATTAGCTATTTCTACCTCTCTCCCACTCATACATAATATTGTGATTGCAATGTAAGCAACAGCACCAATAATGATTTTATATTCATGATTACAGGCTCTAAGCAACATGTATTATCATAGTTGAATGTAGACAGGACCAAACCTAAAGAATTGTCAAAATTTACACCAGAAACTTAGGATTGATGTTTATTTGTTACCTGGATGGTAAACACTGGCATTGTAAGTGCTCATAAATAGATTATTTTAACTAGCAATAAAAGGCTATTAGTATATATACAAGTCCATACACTTTAAAATATAAAATGTAATACCAGATAGTTAACATTAATAAATCCAAATTTTTGTTTTATTTTTGCCTCCAATATTTTATTATCTATTTTGCCATGGACACTGCCCAAAATATCAGGAAGTTCAACACTTTTCATCTTTTTTTCTTTTTTTTGCCATAAATATAGAATGAGTAGATGTGAATATCTGATAGTTTCATATCACTTGTAAAACACTGTGATGTTGCCTTATTGTGATTTTTAAACATTCAAGTGTTATATTATTTTTATTGGCACTTTAAACCACTTTTCAAAAACAAATGGGCTTCTCTGCTGTCCTATTAGCCATTAAATTGCATGTTACACTTTAATATAAATGATATATTTAGAAAAGAAAAGAGTTATTGATTGACTTAACTGACTGCCAAAATCAGCCATTGATCTGAACAGCAATCAGCATCAGCTCACCCCCATAGATAACCATTAATAATTGAAACTTTATGATAAACAATAAAAGACAAATCAAAGTTTTGAATCCCAATAGTTCCTATTATTCTCTCCAGGACCTTTTTTAATCATTTACATTTATTAATAATGTCAAACTAGATTCATTGATATCCTCAATTTTTATTGGTATCAAAAGAATCAACCTTATATCACGATTTTCGATACATCAATCCTTAGATTACCACTTCCGGTGGATAAAAGTTCTGGCGCTTAAACCTAACAACAATATTCATAATTGTAGTAAATATTGAGGAATTGGGATTGAGAGTCAAAAAATTGAGAATCAGAATCAGAAAAAACAGAAATCGTGGCATCACTAACTTAAATTTAGGAATAGTTCTAAATACACACATTTCCCAATTGGGTCTCTTTGGAACTTTTACTATTTGAGACATGATACAAATAATCTAATTGTATATTGTATTGTATAATGAGAACATGTGTTTGTTAATATTTATTGTATTGTGTTCAATTTGTTTATTAAGTGTACAACAAGTTGTAAACACCATTGTTAATGTGCCAATAATATTATCATTAGTAATTGTCCAGTATTATATTAAATGTTAAAATAGAGAGTAAATTAGAATGTGGGCCTTAGATTTGATTTTTTAATCAAATACAATTCAGTGATTTTTGGAATAGATTACAGCTAAAATGAGAAATATAACCAGCACACTTATTTGGGTAATACTTAAGTAGAAATTGTTGTGACACACTAACACTAGCTTTCACCAATTCCAAGTACAAAGAGATTATCCTTGTAGCCTAAGGAAACTAGTGTATTTTGTCACGTCTTACTACTCAGCCAGACTGTGGTTACTATTGAGCAGGGAGTCAAACCAAAATATGTATCACTTTTGGTTCCATTTCTTGATCTATTAGTAAGGTTCCAGTTCCTTAAAAATTAAAAAAATTAATATTTATACTACCACCTTAAAATTTTAAAAAAATTTGACAACAACCTAAAAGCTGTTTATATCAAACATTCAAAGGCATATCATTCATAAGCTAAATAATTCCATAATCTATTTGTTTAACAATGAGATGACCCAGAGACTAAATGATTTCATAATCATAAAATTTACACTTATTCATATCTTTTTTCCCTTTTTTCTTTGTTTTTATCAATTTTTCCATGATTATAAAATTCAAAATTTAGTTGTCATTTAAAAAGGAGATTTTTTTAGCACAGTTTCTAACCACCCATTCGGGTTATATGCCTATGTACTAATTACATCAATGTGTTTAGATTAAAAAGGTTGAATTTAGAGGAAGTATACCCACATTTGTGTGGAGGGAGAGTGGAAATCGATTTAGAAAAAACCACCCTCATTATACCCAACCAAGATCAATCCCCAATCTCCCCATCTTCAGCAGTCTAGTCAATTGTTAGAGTAGCGCCTTAGACCATGCGACCATCCAAAGTGGGTAACAGAAGATTGTTTTAACTATTTTTGTCCACCACATTTCAAAAGAATAATAAGAATAGATATAATCTTTCAAAATAGATCCATCTCATCTTCAAATTAATGCTTGAAAACACTTTTTTTATTTGTATTTCTAATTGAAAAAGCATTAACAAATTAATCTTTCTCTTCCTAATTTGATTCAACCAAACAAACTAATTACCATCTCGGAAAAATAAGTAAATAATATATATAATCTTAATTAATTTGTTAAAATATATATATATATGATAAAATTTGCCTCTCAATTATGTTTAGTTATAAAAACATTATTTTAGGCTTGGCCAAAAGTACATTTAAATATTGTATTAATATTATTCTCAATTTCACTAGGAACAATTTTAATTTGAGATGTTAGTACTTTCTTGATATCCTTAATCTTTATACGCATGAAAATAAGTAAACTAGTTTGCAGGGTTATAATATACCGTATTTACCCAAATATAAGACGACTCAAAAATAGTATGATACCTATTTTGAGAACTTAAAATTAGGGAAAAAGCTTTTTATAAATTTTTAGAGTATTCAATATTTAGTCACCAACAATAAAAATTAAAATAATACTATCACATGGACGAATCAATTATTATAATGGTAGTCACCCATTGACTTTAACTTACTTTGACCTTGACCTTTCTGCATTGAAAATAAACTAAATTTTAAAATCAAAGTCTTGGAAAGCATACGTTTTAGAACACACAACTCATAATATGCCAAGAGTCGCCATGCTAATTTATCGACTACTAGTGAAGTCTTGAGGTTGTTAAAAAGTATTGTTCTATCGGGTTTGCTGCAGTACTTCATAGTGATATATCGATAGTAACTATTTGATATATTTTTCCGGATGCTTTAGGAAAGACTGTGAATGATAAAGTGTAATTGTATTAGCATGATACATGACTAATCGACTAGTTACTTCCTATTTTATATTCTGCATTTGCGTTAAAACTATACATTTCGTTAGTTGTAATGTTTAGGTATGCCATCTTGTCGACTCTTTTTACGAATTGATCGAGGATATCAACTACGATTTAGATGGTGGAGTGATAATGGTCTATAGGGAGTGGTTAGAAATCAACCAGTGACAATTCGCCATCTAGGAATGGGAAAAACTGCCCCTTTAGTGGAGCAGGAGCAATCTGTTACTGCTCCACCACTGGACCTGTTCCTTTTACCTGCTCCTTTTTGTCACAGTTACAGTATTCATACCTACTCCCAGCCTATTTTTTTTTATCATTGCGTCTACTGCCCTTTCGGGTCATACGCATGATGCCAATTACGCCAATGGGTTAGGGATGAAGATGGTTGATTCTAGAGAAAGTGAACTCACATTTGTTTGGAATGAGAGTTGAAAACGTTTAGGAAAAATCACCCTCAGTGCACCCACCCAGAATCAAACCTCAATCTCCCTGTCATTGGCAGTCCATTCTAGTGCGAGAGTGAAGCCAGAGACCAGAGGCTAGCAACCTTTTTGATATCATGAGCTTTATGGGTTTTAAAAAATGTTTGGTTAGTTTGAAAAAAGTATAGCAAAAAAATTTACATTTACATTTCTCAATTAGTAATTAGCTAAGTCCATTTTTTGAACAATTTTTTTTTATAAATATTTTGTGGGTTGGATAAAATCAGTCAGTCAGTAGATTGCTGAACCTTGCCTTAAATCATTTGATCACCAAGTGGGTCCCTTCAATGTCACTCATCAATTTAACTATTTATTGTTAGAATACATCACATATTGTGCTTGTATTGTGGAAATAATGTTTTGTACTACGAAAACTAATATGTGACTCCCCAAACCAACTCTAAGCTAGGCCTATATAATAGATATGTAAGGTTGTGCCGGACCTGATCTCAGTGCTCTGACAAGAACACAAAACATCCACTTCCTTTCTCCTGTACGACTGCTCCAAAAATCTCTGGAGCATAAAGGAACAAGGTTGCCCCGGACCTGTTACAGCGCTGTCTGTGCCAGAGACGAGGAGCAAGGTTACTTTGGACTTGTTCCAGCGCTGCTTGTGACAGAGAGAAGAGGAACAAGTTTACTCCGAACCTGTTACAGCGTGTATTTGATCTGTAGACCAGTGACAAAAAGGAACAGCTCCTTTCGTCTCAGGAACAGGTTGTGAATGTGACGTCAGAGGAGCAGTGACAAAGGAGCAGGTTGTGGTTTCACAACCTATCCATAGCGCCACCGCCATTACAGCATTCCTTCTATAAATCACATGAAAGTGTTGATTGTCTTTTAGGCCTACAACAGTGTGGAAAGCACAATTTATAATTCATTTTTTAAGATTTTTTTTCTGTATGTATTCGTTGCTTTACCATCTTTATAACTATTTCCAGTTTTAATATAGTTATTGAGCTATTAAAGTGGCCAGCATGGACATTCTTAGCACAATACATCATGATTGCAGAAAACAACAAACATAAAATATTTAACTATGAGAATATCTGCTAAAACAAAAAAAAATCTGGTTTGTATCATAATTTAAACAAGTACATTTCTTTTCTTTGTAAAATAAACATATACCGGTATATCAGTATTATACAACATAAAAATGTTGAGCTTACACCAACATTTTTCTTCATGCGCGAATATAAGACGACCCTCAACTTTTCGAGGTCGAAAACTGAAAATAAGCCTTGTCTTATAATTGGGTAAATACACATACAAATACAAATATACAATTTACCTTAATAATACTTCTAATGTGAACCTTGGTATCAATGTCATCCATGTCTTATTCAAAGAAATTCTCCAATGGATAATATTAATTTCACCCCATTTATGAAATTATTTAAAAAATTAATTATTAATCAAACAAAGAAAATCACTTTTGTATTGCACACAATGAACACATTTTCTATACTACTTCTTACTTTATATTTGAAAACAGATAGTGAAACGATTTACAAATCGCGACCCTCCAACTTCTTTTTATTCTTCCCTGTAAACTGACCATGCAACAACCATGTAAAAAGGAAAACACTTTTAAATTAATTTATTTGTATATAGCTTTAAATGCTTGTACAAGAGAGGTTGTTCTCATTTCTCACTTTACCCCCTCCCCCC